>JAWKAU010000793.1:0-10000 GCA_033398695.1 Orobanche coerulescens
AATTTAGAGATTAATCCTGAAGATACCATTGACAAAGCGAGACTCGGTAGAAACCAAATTAATGGCGGTGGTCGAATCGGCTTCAACCAGATATTGTGGAACCCTCTCTCAGCACAAAGTTCAATTCACAGCCAAATCGCAAGATCCTTAAGAGTTAGATTGTTCGCCAATAAATTCATAGAAACGAGAATATAGGAGTGCCGATGATCCGAAGGATCCCAGCTTTCCGCTAAGCTGGATTATTTTGGCCGCCCCATCAGTATTCAATTTTAAACCATGACCAGGAGGAGAATGGCTGTGGTCGTGAGTTTTATTTTGGGTGGTGGGGGTATCGAAATACACTGACCTGCACAGCAAAGCCATCCCCAGAAGCCCGAAAGTGGCCAGGCTTTCCTGGGCACCTTAATGAAAGCGAAGGTAGTTCCAAACTCTCTGCCTGAGCACAAACTCGCTTGTGAAAGGAATCTTTTTAACTCTTTTATCATTCCTACGGCCTCAAAGAAACCAACAAATAAGCACGGGAATGATATGGAAGATATGTATTTTACCTTGCGCTTTCTTTGAACCAACTCCTCAAAAATTGGTTAACAGTAATGTTCGGGCCGAGCTAGACGTGATCTAGTAAAAGACATCCCACACTTTAGAGAGGCCAGCTGGCCCGGCCACAAGGAGATGAAGGAGACTTTCTTGACCCCCACAACAAAAACAAGAAATGTTAGACATTATGCCTCTAAGAGCCCATACGATCGGAGTGGGGATCCGTTTATTAAACACCATGAACCATAAAAATGGAAATCGTAGGAGTAATAATAGCATTCGCCGAAGTTTAAGACAATTGTGAACCTCCTTACGTTGTCTAATATGATCCCAAGTATTTTTTAAAGGAAAAGTCCCCATTAGAGGGCAGTTTCAGCAAGTTTTAGGATTCGCCACATCGGCGGGAAGAGCACAAATATAATCCCACAATAATCAGGGCGGAATAGAGGCCGGTAACTTAGTTTTATCCCAAACCCCATTAGACCCGAAAATCTTTAAGATGAGATTTGGACTTAGATGAGTGTAAACTAGTTAGAGGGCTAAAATCACACCACATATCATGCCAAAAATAAGCATCCATTGTACCACTATTCCAAAAAATCGGCTTATCATAAGAAGCCTAATATTGCACATACGCTTCCAAATGGCGAATCAAATGGGTTAATTTTCACCACCATTGGGTGAAGCCTCTTACAATATTTAGCCATAAGAAATTGAGACCATATGTTATTAGAAGTGCGAAACCTCACCACAATTTATACTCATTTTGTTTAATGATATCATTAAGATCAGAAAACCCAAACCACCCTCACTCGTAGGAGTAACAGTTTAGACCAAGGCGCTTGAGTGCATTTTCTTTTTAGCATCATTAGATCCCCAAAGGAATTTATTGAAAAGCCTCTCGATGAATGTGATTACATTAGTAGGAGGTTTCACCACTTGAAGACAATAAAATGCGATAGAGTTGAGTACCGATTTAATAAGCTCGATCAAACCACCTAAAGAGAGAAGATGGTGGTTCACGAGCAAATCTTAAGTTGAATTTTAGACAATCTCATGGAACATAGCAAGGTGGGATTCCCATTCCACAAAGGAACTCCCAAGTAAGTGATCGGTAAGCTAGACATTTGGAACCCCGTAATGGTGTGCACAAGATTAGCCAAATTAGAGGAGGGTCTTTGCATAATATAAAGGCTTTTAGCATTATTAATTTTACTTGAAACACTCTCATAGTGGTTAAGAAGATTGTTAAGAATTTGCAAATTACTCTCAGCGCCTTGATGAAAAGAAGAGTATCATCGGCATAAGCTAAGTGGAAAATCTTAACATTTTGCGAATGATATACGCCATTTGAGGATTAGAGCAAACATGTCATCAATACATCGAGAGAAGTAATCGGATGCAATGACAAACAATAATGGAGAAATCGGGTCCCCTTGGCGCGACCCTCTACGATTTAAAATATCCGTAGAGCAACCATTAATTAAAATGGAGAACCAAGTCGAACTCACACATTGATTAATCAAATTGATCAAGCGATTAGAAAACCCAAAGTGAGCTAAAATTTTGAACAAAAATCCCGATTGACTCTATCATAAGCTTTCTCCATGTCAAGCTTAATAAGCGTGTTCATCTTAGATCTAGAGATGTCATGGACAACATCAGCCGTGAGGATGTTATCCGTGATGAGCCGATCCTTGATGAAACCCGGCGAGAAGGGACAATAATGCGAGGAATAATACGACTCGACCTCTTACTAAGGATTTTAGAAATAATTTTGTAAGACGTATTACTGAGGCTAATAGGTGAAATCTTTCCAAGAGTTTGGCGCGAGATTTTAGGAATCAAAGATAAAGTAATGAGAATAAGCTTTTGAAAGAGAATTGTTCCTCCAAAAATCTGCGTCGCTTCAAGAACATCGAGAGGCAATAATATCCCAACACTCTTGAAAGAATTTAGAATTAAATCCATCGGGCCCTTACTATCACCCTCCATATCAAAGACAACCTCACACCTCTTCTAAGAGGGGTTTTTACAAAGCTCAACATTATCATTCTCCGTAATAAGGAAGGGATGAGGTTATCTTTAACTAGAGAGAGATCGTGTCCATATTATGGAAGCTGTTAAAAAATCTAACAATGAGTCATTAATATCATTGGGATTATCCAGGATGTTTAAATCGTCATGAATATTATGAATAAAATTCTTACTCCTATTCTTTTTGACTAGATCATGAAAGAATTTAGTATTTCTTTCCCCTTCCATAGTCCATTTCATACGAACTTTTGTTTCCAAAAAGTCTCTTCAATGGACAAAGCAAGGTTGAGGGCTATATTAGCCGATTTAAGATATTCCATGTTGGCGATGGTTGGATTGGAGTCAAAATTCTCCTCGGCATGTTTCACACATTCTGGGCTTTGGCAACTTTATCAAAAACATTACCAAAATGAATATTGTTCCACTCCTTAAGAGTAAGCTTAAGGCGGGTAAGTTTAAAAGAGAGTCTCTTTAGACGAAAAATGGAAGAGGATATCCCACGATTCCTAACGGTGTTCAAAAACTATGGTGTTTAATCCATATTTTGGAACCGAAAAGAGGAGGCGGGAATATTCTTCAATGTACTAAATTTGGAAAGAAGAGAGTGGTGGTCGAAGTGTGCACAGGAATGTGTTTAACCGAAGAAGAAGGAAAAGAATTAAACCATTAGAAGAGAACAAAATCCGATCCAACCGTTGCCAAATGAAATTCTTGTACCAAGTATAGGGAGAACCTTCAAATCCCCCATCGGTAGGCCACATTCAAGGATGGCATCCCTAAATTCTTCCATTTAGAAGGATTGGAGGATTATCCCCTTTTTCTCACAAGGATGCGAGAACTATATTAAAATCACCTTTACCATCAGGAATTTGGGATTGACACACACTAGTGAGGTCATCCCACAAGGCTCTACGCTCAATTTTGGTATTCTTCCGTACACCACCGTTAACAAAAAGGTTTAGCAAGGGAAGCGGATAAAACGGACGTGTGCGACAATTGATCCGTCTTATTCAAGACCGAATTTTAGTGTTAATATCCGAGAATATCAAATATGGTTATTATAATTAGCCACCACCTTATCAAAGCCAAATAACCTACAATAGTAATTAGCATTCAAGACTACCTTAGGTTCAATGAGAGCCAAGATATTAAGATTATGCTCTTTTTTAAGTAGTTTAACAATTTTTTGGGCGAGAATCATTGCCAATACCTCTAACGTTCAGGATAAGCGTATTAATCATTTATTTTTTTCGTTTAGTGACCGCTTTTGGAGGAGCCTTCTTTTTATCGGTATTTATATCATTTTTGACCCGAGTTTTGAATGATCCTTTTAACGGTATCTTAGATGGGAATTTGGAAGAGGACTGGAAGAGCAACCACCGTCGCTTTACGTTAGTATTTTCCCAATCGGATAAATAACCATCCACAACATTTTTAGATGAATCAAGGAGGGTTCGGATCTGCAATCCTCAAAGTCTCCCTTAATGGTCCCTTGATCCGAATCATCATCCGAAGATGATAGTTTAAAATTTTTGGGAGCAAGGGGACTTTGGGAGTTCCCGAACTTTCCACGATACACGATCAACAATCAACGCCTGATCGATAGCAATTTGAACCAACGGGACCCATTGTGGGAAAAAGGGAGTCGGGCGACATACCTTCCCGATGAGAGCGATCCGACTTATCGGGGCCAAAGATGGCCCGATTAGTTCGGCGTCGCGAGCCCATTCGAGAATTACACGTAGTCGAGCGAAAAATCCAAAATATTTGGAGGTAAAGTTGGGGTGGGATTAGCAGACAATCACCGGTCATTTTGGAGGAAGGATCAACCAAGAAATCAACTACATCTATAGGGGTGGGTTTAATACAATCTTGATTTTTGGGGAGGGTAAAACATGAGCAATTTTACGATTATCAGCGGTACACTTTTTTTCTACCATTTCTTCCTCAATTTGTAGTCGAACATATTAGTAGTCTCAATTTGCGGCCTCTTGCCCTTGTCCACTACTATGATCCACGATCGGTCATAAGTTCAATGTCCTCCGTTTCAACATCACACCTTGATCGGTAACAACTTTTTTGGGGAGGGTAGCGTTATTAATAAAATTGTTCCCTGGTCTCAGGCTCCTTGGGTTCGGGAGAGCCTTAAAGGCATTTTTTGACTTGCTCACCTGCCATACTTGTTGCATTTCTGAGGAACCTGCAACATTCTCCAAACACAAATTCGTAATACTAGTGGGTCCTTTATCACCAATAGGGACCGGTTCTTTCACTATATTAGATTTAGCATTTTTAATGATAATTGAAGTTGTTTTACTCACCGATTAAATTTAGGGAACTCTTTCGGTTTCAGCGATGGATTTTTAAAGTAGCACATATCTATATCATGCCCAATATGATGACAGTGAGAACAATATTTTGGGAGTTTTCGTATTCAAAGTGGATTGTGAAACTCCATCACATTTAATAGCAATTTGATCGGGAAGATGATTTTGTAAATTAACTTCAACACATACCCGAGCATAATTTAATCTAGTCAGATTAAGGGTTTGCGGATCCGGTTTCAAAAAGTTACCAATCAAATCGGAACCGTTTGTAATGCACGTAAATCGAACCATTGAATCGGTAAAGCTAAAATTTTCACCCAAATAGGGACGATGGCAGTTCATGTTTAAAATTGAAAAAGGAGACCATTTAAGCAGTCTCATCGGGAACCACTAAAACATGAGATTCGGCCGAGCCACGGTTTGGTGTGGCGGCTTCGCTACCCAGAGTAATCGGCACGTGTTTAGCATTAGAAAGCGAACCTTACACACACCAAAACCGGCAATTATCAAATGATTAGCTATAGCTTCGTTCGGGGGTATGCCATATGAAAATTTACCTATTAGTGCATATTTATAAATAGCAGAAACATCATCACATTCTTGTTTAGTGAAAATAGCTGTCGGGATCTCGGCAGCGGAATCAATGGAACCCAAACGGGATCTTGATGAAGAACAGTTGGCAACAATATTAGCAAAAGATTTAACAACACCGATAGGCTGATTGACCGGAAAATCCGGTATTTCCCCTTCTTCCAGTCCATCTTTATTTAAGTAAATAGGTTTAGCCACCTGAACATCCGGAACATGATATTTTAAAATACCACCGGCGATAACCGCCGCCTTATCCAATGCCTCAGGGCATAAATTAACCGGCAGGAGAAGGGAGCAGAGCGATAAGAAAGAGAACCGGAGAACTTACATGTCGGGAGCAACCAACGAGCCACCCCATTTGCACGGCAACGGGGCGGCAACGAGGCAGACACGCTGCCGGGCCTTGAGCCACCGGAAGAAAACCATCCACGGACCTACAAGACCCGCGGCCGAAGGAACAACACCAACCGCCGATCTGGAGACACCAACACCCGAAGGAGGACCACCGTGCAACAATAGGACCACCGGGGACCGGGAGCGGCGGCCGAGGATGAGAAGGAGCGCCGAATAGGAAACCGGCACCGGAACCACCGGGAGAACAGGACCGGCTCCATGGCGCGACTCCGGCCGGGAAACTACCGAAGCGACCACCGCCGGCGACACGAGAGGCGGCAGCCGCCGCGAGCAGAGAGAGGGCCCGGCCTCCTGAGAGACGGACGCACCGGCCCGATGAAGAGGAGAGAAGCGAGAGATGAGATTTCGCCTCTGCCAAAGTCTTGTGAAATGATGTTGGTGGATTGTGGGTAACACCTCACATGAGGTCCAGCTTTTAAAATTAAGAAAATCGATAGATTCTATTTTTTTGACCGTTTGTCATGTGATTCGGGCCATTGTAGATGCGATTTATCCCCACTACAAGTGGGTTTTGTTATTTCAAGAAAAGGCATTGGTGTCCCATTTATGCGATCCGTTTTTGTGAATCAAGATCTGTGAGGGCGAGATAAGGTCGATTCGTTTTTAAAAGAAAGCAGTCTGGAATTAGGGAGGGTTGGTAGGGTTTTCCCCATAAATGATTATTTTATGCCATATGCGGATAAATTATGAACCGCCGCACTAGGCGGCGGAGACGAAAAATATTAGCGAGGAAATCAATAAGTATGAAGATAACGGGCAGAAAAATTCAAAAAAGATGAAGAACACAGCTGAAGAGTGTAGAGAGAAGGGAGAGAAAAAATCTTAGAGACAAGCATATGACTACTTATCATGGCTTAATCGTGTTAGACTTATGATGATTTGGTTTGTGAATTAGTTCATACTTTTTTTTTTTTTAAACGAAATTTATAAATCAGATCAGAAATGTGGGGGGACGAGGCCCACTACACGCCCAAAGAGATCGAGGGAGGACGAGCCCCTCTACACGCCCAAACTTAAAACATATGTAATTTAACGAAACGGCCCAAACAAAGAAAGGCCACAATCAAGTCTTTTTACTCTAATATAAGGAAAGCTCATTTTATCAAGCCTAATCAACAATTTTGCCTTTAAGATCACGGCCATCGAGCAGTAAAAATCAGCGATGACATCCTTGATTAGCCAAGATGTCGGCAACACCATTTGCTTCTCTATAAATGTGGGAGATGCGAATATTGGCCTTGAATGAAATTTTGAATTTTCACAATCAAACTTTGGAGTTTCCAATGGCAATTGGCATTGTCATGAATGAGACGAATAGCAACTTTAGCATCCGTTTCCACCCGAATGTTGTCCCAATTTTTATCGAACAAAGGTCGATTCCCCTCCATATCGCATAAAGTTCCGCATAAGTGTTAGTTTGGTCCCCTAAAAATTAGAAATAAAGCAGCGGGACCCCTAAATGGTTACGAATAATGCCACCCGACCCGCACAACCGGATTACCCTTGGCGCATGGCTTAATCTTTGAGACAAGCATATGACTCTTTGGCGGGATCAACAGTAGCATTCCTTAAAGCCGGCAACGCATGAGCTAAGCCACAAGGGCTCATTCAAAGCGTGCACGGTCGTCGTTCGCCTGGCGCGAGCATGATTCGAGTAGCGGCGATTGAACACCTCTTACCTACTAAATATTCCGTATCGAGAGATCGTACACGCGCCATGGGCGACATCTAAGGCACACAAATTGGGGCATTAAGCGTGGAACACAACGGGTGGTTTGTGGTTCACTGACACCGCATCCACAAAGGGGAGCGGCCAAGGCGAAAAACTTGACACTTCAATCATTGAAATGCCTTCAAGATAGGTACTCAACACGGAAACCAACGGCGGCAAGACATGCTTGAGCGATAAGCGAAGAGGCATATATGAGGCGGCGTCGTTGCCGAGCAAGGATCAGCGTACTCATATAAACCAATCACCACTCACGCACCATACGTATACAATGCCCGAACACAAGGAAATATAAGCCATCACGAAACATAATATGTGCATCATGGCCAGAAAACAACAACTCACACCCAAGCATTGCCCGATAAATACGTAGGAAACAAATCACTAGCGACACACATGATCATGCGAACATGGTTTGAATTCAAAAGAATTTCCAAAAACCAATGATGCTCATTCTTAACCAACATTCGACTTGGCGAATGCACCCATTACCGATACCCACAAGGAGCTTACAACAAAACATAGCATCGATCGAGCTCTGATCAAGAAACTTGATTTTTATTTCACCGAAGCAACACCAACCGTCCGATAGGAACACACCATCTTTAAATATTAGGGACAAGGGACCAACAAACTTGAATATTTCAGAAGCAACACCGGCCATCCGATAGGAACAAGCCATCTTTAAATATTAGGGACAAGGGACCAATCAACCGGAGCATTTCAAGAGCAATGCTTGACTCAAGAACATAGCACTCCACTCAGATGTCTTACCCAGACAAGCGACCGCCTCACCGCGATCGCCCGACCACCGATTAGGTTATCGAACGCCCACGTTGCAGTCGTCATTTGCAAAGGCTACCCACCAAAGTAGCTCACTTTGAAATCTTGTTCGCAACCTTTGCCAAAAAAAGCCCACGAGCAAAAGGGACGCACTACCGAACCGGCCGAGCATTTCAGAGCAATGCTTGACTCAAGAACATAGCACTCCACTCAGATGTCTTACCCAAACAAACTACCGCCTCACCGTGATCGCCCGAACACTAATTAGGTTATCGAGCAGCCCGCGTGCAGTCGTCATTTGCAAAGGCTACCCACCAAAGTAGCTCAACGAAATCTTGTTCGCAACATTGCCAAAAAGCCCACGAGCAAGGGACCGCACTAGAACCCACGGAGCATTTCACTAGCAACGCATCAACTCAAAGAACATAGCTCTCCACTACAATGTTACGCCCCGAAGAAACGACCGCCTCACCGTGCTTGCCCAGACCACCTAGGTTATCGAACTACACGTACCGGTCGTCGCTCCCTCGAGCTACCCACAGCGGCTAAGCGAAATCTCGGTCGAATAATTACTAGGAAATGCCCACAAGCGATGGGGCACCGCTTTCTGAACCCACCGAGCAATTTCCGAACATACATCTAATCGCGAACATGGCGACCCACTCGATGTTTGCCCCGACAAGCGACCGCCTCACCATGCTCGTCAAGCGACCCGATAGGTTATCAAACGCTCACGTGCCGATGCGTCGCTCACGAGGCTGCCCCCAAGCGGCTTACCAAACTCCCGTTCGAGACAATGCCGAGAAAAAGCCCACGAGCGGCGGAGGTTACCGCTCGACAGAACCAACCAACTCACGGACTTCATCTCAAATAAAAAATCTAGCTTCTATACTGCGATGTTTGCACAAGCAAGCAACACGCACCATAGTCGCCCGACTACCGGGTTGGTTATCGAGCATACGTTAGAGAATGTCGCTCGCCCACACTACCCAGGAGCAAGTCGCGGAATCTTGTTCTCGACAACTTTGAAAACTTTCTTGTGTGTTTCTTTAGAGGCGATTTCTTTGCCTCGGCCCTTGCAAGTTACTCGCAAGTAAGCGGCCATTGTGTGACACCCTCTCACACACCCTCCCCCTATAATAGGCTTAGAAGAATAATCCCTTGTGAGTGCATTAGACATTGAAAATTTGAGGAACCGCTCAAATTTAAAGCCAATATAAGTTATTATAAATTAATTATTATATAAGTTTATATTGATAAAAAATATAAAACATTATATTTACACAATAATAAGTTATTTATAATTTTATAAATATTAAATAAATAAAAAACCCAATAATTATTGAAAATATAAAAAAAATTAATAAATAAATCAAAATATGAATTAAAAATTACGAAAGAATAATTTTTACTTTTAAAATTTATTTTTTATTTTGTAATTATAAATAATTACTAAAATATTATTATTAATATAAAAATAACTAAATTACTTTTTAATTTAGTTAAAATTATGAAATAGTATGTTTTAAATGTATTTTTTTATCTTAAAATAATAATTAATTCTTTACCAAAATTATTAGTA
>JAWKAU010000793.1:17500-22500 GCA_033398695.1 Orobanche coerulescens
TTGGGGCAGCCTTCGCTCAAGGCGAATCGCATAGTTGGCGGCCCCTTCCAAAAAGATCCATTAATTTTTTCGGGTATTTTAAGAGCCCGGAGATAGTTCCAAATCCGACCGCACACCCTCTCGGCCGTGAATGGTATGGCTTTCATCCTTTTGTCATTCCTACAATACCACAAAAACCAAGCAATAAGGATTGGGATGATGTGGAAAATATGAATTTTACCTCTCGAATTGTTGAACCAAGGAGCCAAGGCCAAGGCAATATTGTTGGTGTTCGGCCTCTTGAAACCGGCAATAGTGTGGAAAACATCCCAAACTTTTGTTGCGACGGGGCCACTAAGTAGAAGATGAGATAAAGTTTCCGGCTCGTGACAACAAAAGCAAGGGATATCAATGATCATCCCTCTCCGAGCAAGACAGTCCGACGTCGGAATCCAGCCATTAAAAACACGAACCATAAAAAAGGAAATGGTAGGAGTAATCAAAGGATTCCAACATTTCTTAAGAAAATTATGTTCATTTTTACATTGTCTAGTACTTTCCCAAGCACTTTTAAAAGAGAAATTACCATTAGAAGAGAGTTTCCAGCATGGTTTAGTGGAGTTATAACAAGTTGGGAAAGCACTAATGTAATCACACAAATGGCTAGGAAGAGCCGATAAAAGTCTCTCCCTATCCCAATTCGATCCATCCCAAAAAGAGGCAAGACACAATTTTGATTTAGTCGGGAAAAAAGTGGAGAGCGGGCTAAACTCACACCATCTATCATGCCAAAAAGAGACATTACCATCCCCACTACTCCACCAAATATTATCATCCGCATGGGTTCTAATTGAACAAAGTCTTTTCCAAATAGAAGAATCATACGGATTACTTTTAACAATCATCGGGTGGAGTCTTTTACAGTACTTGGCATTAATAAAATTCGACCAAATATTTTTAGTAGTGCGGAACCTCCACCACATTTTCAGTTCAGCCGCACGAATGGTGTCATTAAGATCCCGACAGCCAATGCCACCTTCATTAGTGGGAAAGCACAATTTATTCCAAGAAGCCCAATGAATTTTATGCCTATGCTCATTAGATCCCCACAAAAATTTGTTAAAAAGTCTCTCAATAAACAATATAACATTACCGGGCGGTTTTATCACTTGTAAACAATAAAAGATGATCGAGTTCAAAACCGATTTGATCGGCTCAGTGCCCCCTAAAGAAAGGAGGTGGTGATTCCACATAGCAATTTTATTTTGGATTTTAAGGATCACGTTGTGGAACATAGCAAAAGTCGGGTTACCTTTCCAAAGGGGAACCCCGAGATATTGGATAGGTAAGCAAGAAGATTCAAAACCCGTGTCGCCTTAACCAAAAGGTCTTCTACACCGGGCTATGTATCACAAAAAGACTTTTGGACTTATTAATTTTCGACCCGAAGTCCCTTCATAATGATAAAGACAATGGTTAAGAATTTGAAGATTAGTCTTGTTGGCTTTAATAAAAGTAACATATCATCCGCATACGCCAAATGGGTAATCCGGATATTTTTCCGAATAATAAAAACATACTCGGATTTTTAGAAAATGTGTCCTCAATGAGTCTAGAGAATCGGCCGCAGGACGAATAAAAGAGAAGAGATCGGGTCCCCTTGGCGAAGGCCTCTACCACTTTTGAAATAACCCAGGGAGCCATTAATAATAATTGAAAACCAATGTGAGCAAACACATTGTTTAATAAGTGATATAGCACAAGGCGAGAAACCAAATAGCTCCAAAATTTTAAACAAAAAATCCCAATTCACCCTATCGTAGGCTTTCTCCATATCTAATTTAATAATGGTGTTAAGTTTAGGCGGGATATATCATGAGTCACCTCGATGCCGTAAGAATATTGTCCGTAATGAGGCGATCTCGATAAAAGCCGATTGAGAGGGGCTAATGATGCGAGGAAGAAGCCCACTTAGCCTTTTGCTCAAAAGTTTAGAAAGAATCTTGTAAGAAGTATTGCAAAGGCTAATGGGCCTAAAATCTTTCCAAGAATGAGGGGACGGAATTTTAGGAATTAATGATAGCGTCGTACAAGAATACGCTTGAGTTAATTCCGCCCCTTTAAAGAAATCAATAACCGCATCAAGAACATCAAATTGAATGATATCCCAACACACTTGATAGAATTTAGCATTAAAACCGTCTGGCCCGGCAACACTCCCACTATCCATGTCAAAAATCACACCTCTAACCTCTTCCAACGAAGGAATACCACAAATCATATTATTATCTACGAGGTCAATATTTTTAGGAATGATGTCAAGCCTCACATTCTCCCACTCGCAGTTCTCTTTGGTAAAGCAATTATCAAAATAATGGACCGCCGAGTTGGCAATATCCGTAGGGTCCGAGAGATTAGTACCATTATCAACAATATTATGGATGAAGTTCATTTTTCTTTTCTTATTAACAAGATCATGAAAGAATTTGCTATTTCTCTCCCCTTCCAAAATCCACTTCGTTTGCGTTTTTTGTTTCCAAAACATTTCTTCAAGAGAAAGAGTCCAGATTAGATTCTCATTCATTTTACGAAGATATTCATTATTGACATCAGAAGGATCATTGTCAAAATTGTACTCCGCTTCGGCCGCACGGTTTTGAGCCTCGGCCACTTTAACAAAAACATTCCCAAACACACTCCTATTCCAGTCTTTAAGAGCAAGTTTAAGACGGGAAAGTTTTTTAGAAAGTTTGGAAAGACCAGTATATGGCATTGGAATGGACCAAGAATCTCTAACCACCTTCAAAAACTCGTGGTGTTTAGTCCACATATTTTGGAATCGGAAGAACGAGGGGTGTTTAATCCGAGAGGAGGAGAATTCACAAAGTAGAGCATGATGGTCCGAAGTGTGTCTAGGAATGTGCCTAACAACACAATTATTGAATTTATTATACCACTCGGAAGAGAAAAAAATACGATCCAACCTTTGCCAAATAGAATTACTATACCAAGTGAAAGGAGAACCCACATACCCTCCATCGGTGAGGTCGCATTCAAGGATAGCATCCCTAAATTTTTCCATCTCGGACGGGATAGGTGGGTTTTCCCCTCTTTTTTCACAAGGATGGAGGACGATATTGAAATCACCGCCCACCATCCACGGAGTGTGGACTTGACTAGCGAAATTAAATCCTCCCACAAATCCCGCCTCTCAATTTTCGTGTTCTTACCATACACAATGAAAACAAGAAAGTGCAGGGAAGAATTATATGACTCGGCGGGATCAACCGGTAGCATTCCTTAAAGATGCCGGCAACGCATGAGCTAAGCCACAAGGGCTCATTCAAAGCGTGCCTTGTCGTCGTTCGCACGAAGCGCGAGCATGATTCGAGGTAAGCGGCGATTGAACACCTCTTACCTACTAAATATTCCGTATCCAAGAGATCGTACACCGCGCCATGGGCCAACATCTAAGGCACACAAATTGGGGCATTAAGCGTGGAACACAACGGGTGGTTTGTGGTTCACCCAACACCGCATCCACAAAGGGGAGCGGCCAAGGCGAAAAACTTGACACTTCAATCATTCAAATGCCTTCAAGATAGGTACTCAACACAGAAACCAACGGCCAAGACATGCTTGAGCGATAATCGAAGAGGCATATATGAGACGGGCGTCGTTGCCGAGGAAGGATCCAGCGTACTCATATAAACCAATCACCACTCACGCACCATACGTATACAATGCCCGAACACAAGGAATTATAAGCCATCACGAAACATAATATGTGCATCATGACAAACAACAACTCACACCCAAGCATTGCCCGATAGGCACGTAGTAAGCAAATCACTAGTAGCACACATGATCATACGAACATGATTTGAATTCAAAAGAATTTCCAAAAACCAATGATGCTCATTCTTAACCAACATTCGACTTGGCCGAATGCACCCATTCTGATACCCACAAGGAGTGACAACAAACATAGCATCAATCGAGCTCACAATCAAGAAACTTGATTTTTATTTCACCGAAGCAACACCAACCGTCCGATAGGAACACACCATCTTTAAATATTAGGGACAAGGGACCAACAAACTTGAATATTTCCAAGCAACACCAGCCATCCGATAGGAACAAGCCATCTTTAAATATTAGGGACAAGGGACCAATCAACCGACCGAGCATTTCAAGAGCAATGCTTGACTCAAGAACATAGCACTCCACTCCGATGTCTTACCCAAACAAGCGACCGCCTCACCGTGATCGCCCGACCACCAATTAGGTTATCGAACGCCCACGTGCAGTCGTCATTTGCAAAGGCTACCCACCAAAGTAGCTCATGAAATCTTGTTCGCAACATTGCCAAAAAAGCCCACGAGCAAAAGGGACCGCACTACCGAACCGTCGGAGCATTTCAAGAGCAATGCTTGACTCAAGAACATAGCACTCCACTCCGATGTCTTACCCAAACAAGCGACCGCCTCACCATGCTCGCTCGACCACCAATTAGGTTATCGAACGCCCACGTGCAGTCGTCATTTGCAAAGGCTACCCACGAAGTAGCTCATCAAATCTTGTTCGCAACATTGCGAAATAAGCCCACGAGCAAGGGACCGCACTACTGAACCCACGGAGCATTTCACTAGCAACGCATCAACTCAAAGAACATAGCTCTCCACTACAATGTTACGCCCGAAAAGCGACAGCCTCACCGTGCTTGCCCGACCACCTAGGTTATCGAACTACACGTGCAGTGCGTCGCTCCTCAGCTACCCAAAGCGACTAAGCGAAATCTCGGTCGAATAATTACTAGGAAATGCCCACAAGCGATGGGGCACCGCTTTCTTGAACCCACCGAGCAATTTCCGAACATGCATCTAATCGCGAGAACATGGCAGCCCACTACGATGTTTTGCCCTGACAAGCGACCGCCTCACCATGTTCGTCCGACGACCCAATAGGTTATCAAACGCTCACGTGCGTGCGTCGCTCACCGAGGCGCCCACCCAGCGACT
>JAWKAU010000793.1:32500-33541 GCA_033398695.1 Orobanche coerulescens
CTTTAATGATATCATTGAGGTCTCTACATCCAAGCCCTCCCTCATCCGTAGGGAAGCACAGCCTATGCCATGCGGCCCAGTGTAGTTTCCTCTTAGTATCATTAGAGCCCCACAGGAATCGATTGAAAATTCTTTCAAGAAGAGTAATGACATTTTTAGGAGGTTTCAGGACTTGAAGACAGTAAAAAGGAATGGAGTTTAAAGTGGACTTTATCAGTTCAAGCCTCCCACCCGTAGTTAAGAGATGGTGGTTCCAAGTTTGAATTTTAGAAGAAATTTTAAAAATGAGATCTCCGTACATGTCAAGTCGATTCCCTTTCCACGGTGGGGTACCAAGGTATTGGAAGGAAGAGCACAGGCGGAATCCAGTGATCTGTTCCACCATTCTCTTAGCCGTGTTAGAAGGATTGTGCATGATGAAGTGGCTTTTATTACAGTTAATTTTAAGTCCTGAAACTTCTTGAAAATGGTCAAGTAGGTTTTGAAGAATACGAAGATTGTGGTCAGAAGCATTCAAGAAGAGAAGTAAATCATCAGCGTAAGCCAAGTGGGTGATTTTCACACCTTTTCTGATTTTGTAATACATACCCGGATTTTTGGCAAAAGTATCATCCATAAGTCGGGATATGTAGTCAGAAGCAATCACAAAGAGCAAAGGAGACAAAGGGTCTCCTTGCCTGATGCCTCTCCCAGATTTGAAGAAGCCAACTGGATTTCCATTAACCAGAGTGGAAAACCAACAATTGTTGATACAGGAAGTAATAAGATTAATCCAATTTTCACTAAAACCGAATTGTCTCATAATTTGAAAAAGAAAATTCCAATTAAGTCTGTCATAAGCTTTCTCCATGTCTAACTTAATCAGAAGATTAGAGTTAGAGACAGATATATCTAGGGGTGAAAACGGATCGGATACGGGCGGATAGTGCTCTTCCCGTATCCTAACCCATATTTTTCTCTCGGATTCGGAGTCGGATACGGGAAGGCCGGATACGGATACGAATTCGGATTATTCGGGATACGGACACGGGACGGATACAG
>JAWKAU010000794.1:0-33143 GCA_033398695.1 Orobanche coerulescens
CCTATCATCTAAAAATAAACGATTTGATGTTTTGATTTACTCAAGTTCTAACTACTACTTGATTAAGGGTGTGTTCGGCAAACTAATTGTAGATGTTGGTTGTTAGCTGTTGCAGTAACTGTCAATTGTTGAATAGTCAACTAGCTGTTAGAGATAGCTGCCAAAATAATTGTTTTATATACGTGGTTGGCACAAACTACCTGTTGAAATAACCAAATAAACAAACAAATTATATTTAAAGCTAAATTTGGTAGCCTTTTTCCAAACTCTACTCCAAAAGCTAATTTTATTAGCTTTTGTGAAACACTACTTCAAAAGTTAAAAGCTACCATCCACCTCTAGTTTACAAAACACCACTATTCTTATTTAATAGTGTTTTGACTTGGTCAAAATACTAAAAAACTACTCCAAAAGCTACTGCCAACACACCTTAAGTGGACAGTTTTCCTCAGCAAAATCCAAGCATTATGCCATATGATGGACAATAAACCATGCAACTTGAATAACAAATCATATATCCGTGCATCCCATTTATGTCATCCAAATTCAATATATTGCACTACTACTCACAAGTAAATGTGCTTAATTTATGCAGTTGAAAGAAACATGCGTAGATTTCCAGATCGCAGCGAAGAATAAAATTTACACAGTTTACACATGCAAAGTATTAACTAAGGAAAAAATATAGTCATGGCTGTAAGATGATAAATGGTTAGAAGTACCTCCGACGCTGTCTTATTTGTTGTCGTTCTTCATAAGTGCTCATAGGATCATAACAACCCAGTAGAAATTCCCAAACTTCACCTCTAATTGATGGGTGAATCCCCTGTTTAGTGACAAAAACAAATTTCCTTTAATCAAATTTTCTTCAAAGTCGCCAGAAGAATCATAACACTTTATGTCATCTTAATGGACGGAGTAAAGATAAGTGATCTAAGATATAACAACAATTTAAACAAAGAAAAGTTAATGATAAAAAAATATTTCTGATATCATAAACTCGACACTTTTTCACCACACACTGATTTAAGTTTTGTGAGAATAAAAGAAGAATCCATTTCTTAAAGAAATAAAAGATATTAAATAGACAATAGTTGGCATTATCCAAGAAAAGACACGTAATGAAATGATGTTTACTTTTATGTAAAAAGTCTAGAAACATTTACTGTGAGAAGCAGAAGCTGTAAAGAACATAGGGAAAAAGCTTACCCCACGATGAATTCGACTGAGCGTTTTGCCTATATCAAGATAACCTTCCGGAGAGAAAGCAGCATTCCATTTCCGAGCACTTAAAGTTTTGCCAGCCTGGTTAATTAGAAAAAAAAAATATGCTTTAATGCAAGTTATAATTACCAAGGATGGAGTTTAAGTAACAGAGAATGGACAAGAATCTTACAAAATCCAAATTAATACTCTAACTTTATATTAGAGGGAAACTGAACTTAGATAGAAATAATTGCTTGAGACATCCAACTAAAAAGCCAGAGTTCCAGACGCGACAACTGAAATAATACTAGAAATAAGACTGTTTTTAACCTTAACAGCAAACTTCACACAATATTTGTGAAATTGTGTTTACAAATTAAAATATTGAAGCGCGATAGAAAATAAATGACTAAACAACCACACCATCATGGCATAAAAAAGAAACACAATATTCGACTATTCATAAACGAACACTCAGGTGGCTTTTAAGATTATTGACAGTCCTCTATTAGCTCTTACAATTGTAAATCATGACTCCAAGTCAGTCCAGCGTACTTAAAGGAAATCACAAAGATGCGGCAACTGCAAAGATAGGGAAAATTACACTTTGCAATCTGAACTTTGAGGTCTTTTCACTCTGCAGCACAAACTTTAAAATTTTGGAAGACTAACCTTACTTTATATTTTTATCACTTTTCCACCTCAAACCATCGAAAAATCCCATGAAATTCATCAATTTTGCTTGCAAATAAAGTCGGTACTGTAACAGGAAAAGTTGAACTCAACTTTTCTCATGTATGATTACGCATTTGAGATGCAATGGGACCAAAGTTGCCCCCTAATTCGGTACAATTCTGCAATCTCTCTAAACCTTTTAGGTTGAACCAAATTTGGCAAACAATTGTGACACACTGTAATTATGCAGAAGAATGTCTAGTTTAAAGTTATTCCTTAAAAAATGAAAGATGTGCGAAAGTGATAAAAATGTAAAGCTAAGGTAGGATATGCCAAAAAAATGAAGTTTAGATTGCAGAGTAAAAAAAAAAAAAGGCCATAGAATTAAGGCTGTAAAGTGAGATTTTCCTTTCTGGCAAAGATACTATATATGATGATCATTCATGACAGAATTCATAGAATTTCTCAACAATTTCAAGAGCAAAATACAAATTACAAACAACATCAGCAAATACAAAAATCCTGGTGTAAAAAAACTCGCAAGAAATTAGAAGGGACAAACTAGAATATTTCACATCCTTAATTACAACAACAACAACAACAACATCTAAGCCTTAGTCCCAAAATGATTTGGGGTCGGCTAACATGAATCAAACTTTGAAACCGTCAATGATCGTTACCTTGATTAAAAAAAAACTTTAAAATAGCGAAATAAGCAAACCTTGATTCTGAACTTGCTTTCAGGAACATCAGCGCATTCAGGCCGCACCTCATAGTAAGAATCAGCTGGAGTTCCTGGGTCCCTCCACATAATTTCCAACATATTTACCGAAATAACAAAGGAGCCTTTCCTTCGGAAAGGAAAATTAAAAAGAAAATGGAAAAATTCCCCCCAAAAAGAAAATTATAATCAGGGGAATGAACTGTATTATTTCAATAGCTCAGATGAAATTCAAGAAAATCTCGTCCCCTCTTTAACAATAATTGAGGGGACCCTTCCATATCAAGAAATCCACTAAAATGCGCAAAAACGGCAAGATCTTTTTCTTCGGCTGTTTTTGTCCGATTTTAGCAATCGACAATGTAGGCGACGATGATGGCTCTGTGCATATTCGACCCGGCCCGGAACACAGACAACCGGACGTTTTATGCTTGTTTATGAAGTGGATTTTAATCCCTCTCTCTCTGCGTTCCCCTCTTTTAAAGTTTATTAACTCTATCCATAAACGAACTATACACGGAACGAGAATGGCGCGGGATCGAGGGACTGGTCTCCACTCCGCTTGATTCGCGGGAAAATAAAATTGGCGGGGGGTGGAGCGTTGAAGCCACGAGGTAAACGTGGAGCGTGTGAGGAGCGCAAATACCAATTTTTGTGTTAGGGCCAAATCTGGGTAGTTTCGACTTGGGGAAGCCGAGTCGAACCCGAAATACAATAATTTACAATTAAGGCTCTTTCTTCGACATTCAATTGAATTAAAATTGAATTGACTTTATGAAATTAAACTAAACATAAAAGTATTGAATAATATTAATATTAATAATATTAATGATAGTTAGGCATATTGATTTTAAATAAGGAGGCTTTGTACAACCCGTGTGATGCACGGATTGTATCTTATTGTTAATTATGGATTGTTTTAATTGCGTAATATAAATATGAATGATATGTAAATATACATGATTCATCTAGCTACTCTCACTTTTGGTTTCTTAATTTTTAAAATGATAAACTTGCACACACAAAAATAATAGATACAATCAGTCTTACATAACTACAATAATATTACACTTGTCCATAGCGGGTTTCACAACCATTTATTTATCTCCATATGAAAATTACACAAATACTGCTAGATAAAGACCATGGACTTGTTAGCTTTCTTTATTCAAACAAAATTATTAGAGATAAATTCTTATATTAGATATCAATTATTAGTAACAAAAAGAAAAAGGAAACGGTTGAGCTCTCAAATCTCGACCCATAACCACTTTTAATACTCTCGCCTCTCACCAGTTGATCACTCACGACACCCTAAAATAATATGAAAGAACATAAAGGAGGGAGTAATAAATATGGAATTAACATAAAGAAAAGAGGAAACAATTAGAGATTTTAATGGGACGATAACCATGACCCGTATTAATCTCTTCATCATCAAGTTAAAGGCGGCCATTTTTTTTTGGCCGCATCGAAACAGCGGCTTTTGCATTCGAACGCCGTATAATGTCTTATATAAGAAAGATGAACGAATGACAAACATCCTATAAGTTTTAAATGGAATAATATTATCAACTTTGCCAAATATTTTTTTCAGAACGTAATTGTGTTCATTAACATTTTTTTTGTTTGTTTAGAAAAAAGTTAGAAAGCTAGGCTTCAATTCCATAAAACTTTGGCATACTATGAAAGAAGGCAACTTAATAATACTAACCAAAAAAAATACGGACTAATACTAACCAAAAAGTGATAACATAACAATCATAGTAACGTCTCATTTTTCTATACATAAGTTTCACATTTTTTCTATACATAAGTAATGTCTCATTTTTCTATAATAATAGTAAAGTAACGTCTCATTTTTCTATGGCATAACCAAATAGTTAAATGTATATTAACTGATTTCTCATTTTTCTATACATAAGTTTCACATTTTACTTTATATAAACACACGTGAGCACGTGACCATTCAACGAATCACAAAAGAGGAGTATTTGTCTTCATCTTCATAGTAACGTCTCCTTCTCCTTTTTTTCCTTTCAATCCACTGTAATTTTTGCCGGCAAAATCCTTTTATCGCATGTACTGTCCCTTTATTTGCTATTCTTCTTCCAAATTTAGGTATCATTTCTTTATTCTCCCTCGCCCGTTTCGACCGATACCAGGGCTGGATCTGACGATTGGATCAGTTGGGGGAGGCCCAGCACCCGCCTGCCACCCCATTGGATCCGCCTCTGCTCTTGACCCTTTTGATCTCTTTGATCATTCACGAAATAAAACAACAAACCAAAACTTATTTGAAAGCATAGTGAGCCAAGGAGAGATAAATGCGCCACAAATGCGCCACAAACTGAGATCTTTAAATATTTCATTTCGGATCAAATGTAAGTAAAAATCTATGATAGCGTTTTGTTGAACCGAATTCTGAGATCGCTTTCCTTGTTTTCATTTCTTATTTGTTTGTGAGTTGGGTAGAGATTGAGAGGGTTTTGGTATGGTTTGATTTGTTGGATGTGGTTCGAGTACTTCAATTGTATTTGTACTTGTAAACTCGACCTTTGGACATCTTCATAATCAATGCAGAATGGTTTTAATTGGTGTGTTTAATTTCTGCATTCATAGCCTCTTTGGTTCGTATTCTTTGAGGTTTAAATTTTGCAACCTTTGTGTCTTCCGTAACCCCTCTTTGAAAGCATAGAAATGGCTTGAAACATATGTAATTGATATACTTTTGGTGTTGCTTAAACTACCTTGTACCGTACTACCATTTGTGCACAATACTCCTGCGCATTAAATTAAGGGGTTTAACTTTTATATAGTACAGATATATTTTAAAATAATAATATTGATATAATTATTTTATGTATAATAAATCTTAATTATATTATTCAAAGTAATAATAATAATTTATACTATTATTACTATAATAGATAATAATTAATTAAAATAATAATAACAATAATAATAAATATCATTCGTCGACCCTTTTCTTAACTCGACCTAGATAGTAATTAATATAATTATCAATAATAATACTATTTTAATACTACTATTAATAAAAAATAATAGTAAATAACAATATTTAGATTATAATAACAACAGAAACAATACTACTATAAATAATAATAATATATTTCGTGAATTACGATTATGTCATTCTTTTGATCGTGTCTTACCTAATAGTGTTTATAGTATGATATATGAATAGTGTGGTTTAAATCTTTCCAGAGGTAGTGGTATTCTATTAGGTGTCTTTTCATGTAATAAATCATATATATGGAATGACTCTCATTGTAAAGTCTATATAAACATGAGGACCTCATCTATCAGTGTTATAAATATAATCGATTGCTTTAATTGCTCGTCTTTACTGCTTTCTTACAATCTCTTGAAATATAATAAACTTAATAAGATTAATAACAACAAAACTATATAGTATAATTGATAATGCTAATATCAATAAAAATAATATATACTATTAGATAATAACATTTACAATAATAAAATTAATTATACATATAATATTACTGATAATTGGATGTGATACATGTGTGTATAAGTTTTATAAGTATTGATGGTGAGTATGTGGTGTATATTAAAAAGATACTCCCTCCGTATCGATTCCCTAAACTATTTTGTCTGTATGTGTAAGTGGTGGCTTAACGTACATGTTGAAACTGTCGAGTTTTGGCATTTTGGCCTTGAACTTTTAAATGAGATTTTTATGATGGTATTTGGAAAATAGAGTTTTGGAAAATAGTTGAGTAATTGAAATTTATTACCACCATCGGCCTTTTTGGCATGTTGAAATAATTGTGAAAATAATTTGTAGCCTTGTGGGTTCCGGCGCGGGGCCCATGGCCCTGTAATATCCCCGGATGGTTTTGAGGGTGTTACAGAAGATGGTATCGGAGCCTGTAAAAACCGGGCATGTGAGTTATGTGGCTCTATTGGTGTGCTAGTAGCATGATGTTTGTGAAGATAGATTTCTGACTATTTTGAAATCATGATGTTTTTAAACTATAATATTTTTGAGTAATGTCTTAGTGATGTGTGGATTTGGGGATTGTGTGGTGTTTTAGAGACTGATGAGGCAGAGAGTGTCATAGTCATGAGCAATGGGCGGCTTCAATCGGGAAGTGTACGCCAGTGCGAGGCATATGTCAATAGCGGCTTTCGATGTGGAGTGGAACGCCAGTGATACGGGCATGTGTCAAGGAGCGGCTCATAGGCTCTAGTTTACGAAGACACGACTTCACAAATTCCACATAAAACTAGACGATGCTCTAAACTGAAACTTGATCTTGGCCGAAATCAAAAGAATTTTCAATTTGTGATTAATTGAGAAAATTAATAATTTCTCGCTATTGGTATTTTATTGTGTTGAGACTTTAAAAGTGGAGTCATATGCTAGTATCACGGGAGATCATCGACGTCACGGACCTGTAAGTATATTTTTTTTTGTTTATTCGATTGTGATAGTGATTACCTTTTTGATGATTTTGAATTTATGGATTGAGCTCTTTTTTATGATAGGATGACAAGTTCGAGGACGAAACTTATTTTAAGGGGGGTAGTATGTAATATCCTGAATCTTAGAATAATATTTATCTTTAACCTTGTTGGAAAATTGGTAACGTGATATTTTTCGGTAATATACATGATATTGAGTAGACGAGAGTAAGATATCGAGTAGTATTTCCTAATATCGTCGAATAATTATTGGTAAGAATGTGACGGTAGCCAACGTTGTATTCTCCGATAAATTATTCAACGAAACGGTAGCCAACTTTGTATTCTTCGATAAATTATTCAACAAAAAATAGAGAAATTATCCTGACTAAATATGAGCTTGTGAATTTATTTGGATGTATCGGATATGTATTTGTGGTTGTAGACTATTTAAAATAAGAAAGGAACACCGAAAGTGTTAACAAAAATAAGACTAAACATTTTCTGGGAGGTGTCGTGGACAAGAATCAACTTGATGAGTTACCCGAGAAGGGTTACATCCAATCTAGTGCGTCCGCATGGGAGCACCAGTGTTATTTGTGAGAAGAAAGGATTGATCTCTCCGCATGTGTATTGATTATCGAGAACTGAATAGAATAATGATCAAGAACAAGTATCCTCTTGTTGGGATTTGGTGATTAAAAACGAGTTACGCAGCGGAAAATAAACTGGTCTAGTCGGATACAACCAAACTCCTAAAACGGGTCGATCAAGCATCGTATAAACGAATATAAATTGACTAAGATAAAATTAAGAAGTCGTACTCTCGTAGACCTTTGATAATATCTTCTTGGAGGAAAAACTCGAGCCAAGCTTTTTCCGGTCACTAACACGTACACGAAACCAATCCGTTCAAACTTGATGAATGATCAAACAACTGAATATGTCGAGTGTCTATACGTTATCACGTGATGGATATTGATCGAACAAATTATATATCAATTCGTTCTTGAAGAACACGGCTAGGAATTGATATAATATTTTTCTTCTCTTTCTTCTTCCTTTTATTTGTCTCTAAGATGGAATAAGGAAGTTGAAAAAAAAATTCTCTCCTCTCAAAATGGAGCTCACGGATGGAATTCTTAGTGTGTGTGTGTGTGTGTGTGTGTGTTTTCAACCATTTTGTTCAGTTCATAATACTTAATGAATGTGTTCGATTTCATTGCATTTATAATTCATATAGCAATGAATATAAGTGAAAATTTATGAGATTTTATTTGTATGATATTTTATGGTTTCGGAGTTAAATCATAATGTATATGATTTACATTCGTTATTGATATACTTGAGAATTAAGTATACAAGGACAAGGATACAAGTTATCTGCGGTGTTCGGTATCATCTTGTCATTTGAGAATACGGGATATGAAATACGATAAGGATTGTCTTGATGTGGATGACCACGAGTTGGTAAGGATATGATGATGAGATTGTAATGATGTTATTCCTTACATGTAATTACATTGATATGTAATTATTGATGTTGATGTGATCGTTATTATTGTTGAGTATTATGGCTGACCTCGTCATGGGCTTTATTTTTAGGTACTTGTAGATCGAGCTTGTAGTGGTCGTGAAAAATATGAGCCCGCTGCTAATATATTTCTATTATGTTTATACCAACTACATGTGTGTTTTAAAATGGCCTTTTCGTATTTTGAAAACTTGGGTTTATTTCGTAAAATCGATTCCCTAAACTTATTTGTCTGTATGTATAAGTGGTGGCTTGATGTACATTTTGGAACTGTCGAGTTTTGGCGTATTGGCCTTGAACTTTTAAATGGGATTTTTATGATGGTATTTGGAAAATGGAGTTTCAGAAAGTAGTTGAGTAATTGGAAAATATTACCATCGTTGACCTTTTTGGCATGTTGAAATGATTATGAAAATAATTTGTAGCCTTGTGGGTTCCGGCATGGGGCCCACGGCGCTGTAATATCCCCGGATAGTTTGGGGTGTTATAGAAGATGGTATTAGAGCCTGGATTTTATGAAACCGGGTGTGAGTTATGTGGCTCTACCAGTGTGTGTGTGGTTGTAGCGTGATGTTTGTGAAGATAGATTTCTGACTATTTTGAAATCGTGATGTTTTGAAACTATAATATTTTTTGGTAATGTCTTAGTGATGTGTGGATTTGGGGATTGTTTGGTGTTTCTGAGACTGGTGAGGCGGAGAGTGTCGCCAGTGCTGTAGTCATGAGCAATGGACGGCTTCAATCGGGAAGTGTACGCCGGTGCGAGGCACGTGTCAATAAGCGGCTTTCGATGCGGAGTGGAACGCCAGTGATACGGTGTTGGGAAAAATAATATTGTTTTGATAATTACCAAACAACAAAGTTTCATACAGCAAGCTAGCATACAACAAGATGATAAATATCCAGCATACAACAAGCAGCTATATCGAAAAGTCGATCAAAGTTGTTGGCTCTGTATCGAAGACCTTTTCATAGCGCCAGCATACAGCGAGCCTTCGCGTTGCCAAGATACAGCAACAAAGTCTAAGTAAACGCCAAATATAGAAGCTATCTGAATACTACATCTTTCCATACAGCATCGAACTACTCCAATATGCCTACAGTATAATTGGATACAGCATTCATATCGAATCAGGACTAAAGACCGTTTGGAAAGGAATCTTTCGTATTCGCTAAAGTCAAGTCCCGTTTGATAAAGAAGTATTTAAATACTGAAAGGATAAAGTATTTAAATACTGAAGCCGACAGAGATCTTAAAATCCCGCAATATTCGGATCCTCGTCTATTCAAGTCAACTATCTAGTTGTCACAGAATCTTGCTCAGCGGATATATTTCAGAAGGCTATAAATATATCTCCAGAGTTTGAAGATCAATTACAAGCATATCCCCGTGAAACATCAACCAACAAGTGCTTACACGAATATTCAGAGCACACATATTTCTTCAGTGAGAAGAAATATCCAAGTGCTCAACCTTGAACAACACATTATCAGCTGAAGATCAAGAAAGTCAAGCTGTTGTTCAAACCATCGTTCTATCATTGAACAAACCCATCAGCCCTGTGTGGACTGAGAAAGCCTTGCTTTTCCTAAACTGTGTGTGACGGATCTGCATTGAATAAGACGAAGCTTTGGAACTGTGTGTGAAGAAGCAAGTCAAGAGGAAGCTTTAACCAATCTGTGTGAAGGGTTGAAAGCGACAGTCTTTGTATCTATCTGTGTGAACGATACAAGGATAGGTTTGATTATAGTCACGTAGTTGTGTACGTAGTGATTATAATAAACGTTTTACTCCTGTGTGGAGGATCAGTGGACGTAGAGGGGTTTACCTCGAACCAATTTAAATACTGTGTTATTTACCTTCCGCCGTTACTGTTTTCATAACCTGTGATTTTTATAAGTATACACTGCAAAACCCTGTACGCACCAAGCTAACAGGAGATTAGACCGAGTTGCTGTATCGACAGCAACTTACTGTTGCAAGACTTCCGCTACGCACTCCGAGTTGAAAATCGTACAGCTTGTTGCTTAAAACACTTTCCAAGCTGTATTATGCATACTTAGGGACCAACAAGTGGTATCGGAGCGGTTGATTCTAAAAAAAAAAAGGAATCATTCGTATTTTTAACCGAATCAGATCCTAAATCACTTATTTTTTTTAAAACAATTTATCTTCCCTATTTCCTCACATATGGATACCTCATTAATAAGCAAGGTACCTATGTTTTCTATTAACGAGTTTGATGACTGGAGAAACAGGATAAAGAACAAACTCAAGACCTTCATTGGAGAATCAAAAGCTTCACCCGCATCAACAAAGACCGAGTGTCTTCAGGTGGTCACTGACAGTGACTCGTCAGATGATGAGCTAGAAGATAGAGCCTACATGTTCTCTATGGCCAAAGTTAACGAGGAAAATGAAGACGACGATGATGATGAGGTAAGCTCTACCTCAACTATTCCTGTAAATACATCTCATACCTTTGAAAATATGTTGAATGAATTTAATAACATTCAAAAGGCCCATGAGATATTGAAAAGAGAAAACATATAGCTTGAAATTTCTAACTTAGAGCTGAAGGAAGAAAACAACTTGCTGAAGGATAATTACGAAAATATGTCTGTCGACTGCGAAAACAGCAAAGTCAATTTAGAAAAACTCATGGAGAGCAATCATCAACTTTCTCACGATCTAAATGAGACTAAGTCTCATCTTGAAAGCAAGACAAATGATTTGGCTCTACTCGAAGCCAAAGTAAAATCGCTCGAGAAACGTGAAGGAGAATTAGAGACAATCTTGAATTCTTTCGAGAAATCCTCTAATAGAATGGAAGAGATCCTAAGCACTGGGTAACATGATCATGATAAACGTGGCTTAGGTTACAACTCGTTCTCCAACAAACGAAAATCTAGTACGTTATTCGTCAGGAGTGAGGAATCCATTCCTGTATCGGAAGAAGTTCCGAGTCCTGTGAAGGAACCAGTTGCACCGCGAACAGCAAAGGCTGCCATTCCGCCACCACAGTCATATTTCAGACAGTGGAATCACCAGCCATTTGTAACACCCCCAGATCGAACCGTGAATATTACACGCCGCAGGCCCTCTCCTCGAGGATCCACCAGGCTAGACATCAAAACAACACATTACATTACATACCGATGAATCAAAATAACGAACCAATAGACCGATTTGGTCTTTCGACACTGACTTACAAATAAAAATACATAAACTCATCCAGACTCATACCCACCCAAGGGTAAAATAATTACCACCACAAACAATAAGACATCGGAAAAGACAATACAATGGACTCCGACTAACTGAACCCAAAACTGGCCTTCGTGTGATTAGTATCATTCGTCTTTCATCATCCCTTGTACCGATCCTGTCTTGCTCCCGAAAACCTACGTGTACCTGGACACAATACAGATATCCACCCCCCGATTACTCGGGGGTTAGCAAAACTCCACTGTTTCGCTAGTGCAAGTATAAAGTGCAAATACGAGCCATACACAACACATTCCGAGAATATAACGAAAGACTTCCCGAGATATATTTAGTTAAAAATAGTTCAAGTCTTGAAAGCATAAACGAAGCAAGTAAGAATTTTGAAAATATCTCCAAATCTCGGGAGTTTTGAAAACATCAGAAATTGAAAAGTTCTTAATTCCTCGAAAGCCATTTAGGGTCATAGCCCCAAAGTTCATTTTCCAAAATACAAATCCGTTTAACAAAACACGGGGTCCACGACCCAACCGTTCCGGTCCCAAAACACAGGGTCTACGACCCGGTCATCCACTTCAATTCACTTACAAGGACACATTACACATAACACATTATTCTTATGCCATTCTAGCCAAGCACCAACACTCGATATATAATGTCTCTTGACCCCGAGCGTAAAGCATTGTGATACTCTGGACATATCACAATTAATTATCAAAACATCAACATCAATATCACAGAAACCACACTTGGTAACCCGTGGCCATACCCATTAGTATCGGCCCCCAGAGGTCCCGTCGGACTATCCCCAGGTGGGAAACCACTTCCGCGGCCGTACCCATTAGTATCGGCCCCCAGAGGTCCCGTCGAACCGTCCCCAGGTGGAAGAACATCAACACACGCACCCAAGTCCACTTCCGTGGCCGTACCCATTAGTATCGGCCCCCAGAGGCCACATGTCATCCCCAGGTGGAAGAGTAACAACTCACCGATTTCAAAACCACAACTCTCAAAGGTCAAACACATAAAATATATATATAGTCGAGGTACCTTGCTAGAATGGCCATATTATCCAACACGTACTCACGACCTAGAACTATATCAATTCACAAGGGAGCACAAGATTTCAACAGCACTGAATGACATAACCAATATCACACAACTCACATATTCATCCATAACCACGTGACTCCAAGCACATAATTTCACAAGAGAATTACACTTTACATTTACCGACACCATAATCATACATAATGACATCACATGAAAGTAAGGTGATTCTATACTCGACACTAGCACGCATATTCAACTAAGCACATTAATTCCCAACACACACGGGTCACCTTTACAAAAACCATGATGGTAAATATACCGATTCTTTTGAAAAATGGTTATTAATATTTATTTAGCACATATAGATGATTAACAACCATAATATCCACAAAACACGTAATGTATGGGCAAGATACTTGCCTCGAATAACCACAACGCAGAGAATCGGCCGAAGTAGGTTGGCACGAACCGACTACGAACTCACCGACTCCACCGAATGACAATCCACAACAAAGAACTACGAACGAAAACAATAACAACGAAAATGAATTCCAAAGTACGACCCAAAGTCGCTGAATTCAAAGAACAAATGACGAAAGTTCAAGCGTTTCCCCCAAAACGGCCAAGAACACGATTCGTTCCGTCAAAATCCGAAAACGGAATTCCAAGTTGAAATATGGATATACAATCCATAGAATATGTTTAACAACATCATTTAATCACAATCGATCCATCAAAAACGGATGAAAAACGAGATCGAGAACAAATCCCCCAAAAAGTCAATTTGAAGGAAATCAAGAAATATACTTCGATTCGAAGAAGAACAATGGATTAAATGATGTTAAACAGAATAATACTACCAAGATTAATCATATCCATCATGAATTAATCAACAACACGGAACGAATCGGACAAAAATGCAAAAACCCCCAAATTCACGAAATTAGGGTTCTAAGGAAGATTACCTTGATTCGCTGGATCAAAGGATGATAACGGATGATTGATTGATGATATGAACTCAAGAACTTCATGGATTTATTGTTAAACAACATGGCTCCATGGTAAGATCACCCTCAGTCGCGGAAGAGAAGGAGAAGAAGGAGAAAAATGGCCAAAAACCCGTGTGCAGGACCATAAATAGGTTGCACAGTGTGCCGCGGCCCAGCGGGAGTGTGCCGCGGCACAGGGCCAAAAATGGCTCCCAGTGGTCGGCAGTGTTCCGCGGCCCGTCCGACATGTGCCGCAGCACCCGGTACAGTCGTTTTGGCCGAAAAAATGCCACAGAGTGTGCCGCGGCCCTGCCGGCATGTGCCGCGGCCCACGGTGCGGCCTGCTCGGCCAGGAGCTGGCGAGCACTACCGGCCGTGACTCGGCCAAAAGCTGCCGAGCACTACCGGCCGTGACTCGGCCAGGGCCTCAGGCCTGCATCGCCCGGCCATGACTCGGCCGGGGCCAACTCCGACGGCCCGAACGACCCCGAAACCCGAACCTGAATACGAATCGATGGTACGGTTACGACGTACTCGCAAAGACGAATCTAAGAGCTAAGAGAACACACAATTCCGACCACCTGAAGGCTCGGAATTCAACAACGGAAGTAGTTACCCAAAACTTTGGGAAATTACGAAAATAGCCCAAAACGTCCGAAAATCACGATACGCGATCGAAACACCAAACCAAAGCTCGCAACATGAATAATAACATTAAATGAACTTACGAGAAACTCGAAACAACAGTTTCGGACGAGATTCGCAAGAATCGAACTCAAGTGCGGAAAAGTCGCTAAAAAGCTCGGAACTCAACAAAACGATACCGAAACGAACTCGGATGACAAAAAGTGCAGAATTAATCATTCTCGAAATGACGAAACGGTAATGAGCGAGTCGTCAAAACGGACTCCGGCTGAAAAAGAAATTTACCGAAAAATCGAAAATTGCGGATATTACATTCTACCCTCCTTAAAAGAAGTTTCGTCCCGAAACTTAAAACAAGTAGGGAGAAGCAATACCCCGCCAGGAAAACTCAATGAGATACGCAAGGAAACGCGTAACTTACGCCCCTCGGCGAAACGTTACAAGCAACGCAAAGGAATATACGGCGTGAAAACACGCTCCACGACGACCAACACAACGCCGCCATTAGGGATATAATAAAACCAACAAGTGACAAGAGTCATCAACTGGATAATACAATCAAGTCAATTATCCGAACAAACACAAAACACAACGGACGAAAATCAGTACGATTGACCAACCCAACGGTACATCAATCAAAACGCGAGCCAATCGCTGAACAAATACGGAATTCCACCGCCCAAGGGTTGGAAGATCGAAAATAAGACTAATTTTCCGAACTTGAAAAGGTCACAACGATATATATAGATCAATTTGGGACAATATCAGAACTCGCTCGAATGACAAAGGCGAGAAACAACACCAGGTCAGAAGCATTAACGAACACAGTCGAGTCGATACGGTTGGACGAAACAGAAGAGAAAGAAAGAAAAATGTGGGTATTACATCATATTGTAATATCCGTAATTTTTCCATTTTTAGCAGTTTCCATTTTTGGTGTATGTCTATTTTTATCGACTCGCTTGTAACCGTTTCGACATTTTGAATCTATTTTGTTCTTGGAGTTTTTCCATTTGGACGAGTTTTGATGATGTTTTCACGTAATTTCATTTTGTGACATGTTTTGCCGTATGAACGTTCGATTCTTGTAAAACTCGTTCGTTTCCGTTTTTTCTTGGTTTGTACAAGTTCGTATAGTTGAGTTGGTCATGTGGAGACTTTCGGTTTGTAAATCCGACGTCGTTTCGTGATTTTCGGGCACTTGGGCCATTTTTGTAATTTCCTAATAGTTTAGGGAATCTCGTTTTCGTTGTCGCATTACGGACCCTTCGGTGGTCGGAACTGTATTTCTCTTTCAGCGCTTAGCTCCGTCGTCTTGTATGCTTCGCGTCTATGTCCCTGGATTCTGGTTCCGTCGTGCGTTTCGTGTTTTATACCCTCGACAGCAGCTTACTGCTGATGTGACATCAGCAGTGCTGAACTGCTGTGTAGGTAGCGCACGCTACCCCTGTTGCCTTGCGTGCGCTATCAAGAGCGATTAGCGTACGCTAACCCCTATTGTTAGCGTACGCTAACGAGTGGTGGCAGTAGCCACTGGACTGTCACGGCCCCGTTAGCGCACGCTACATATGGCAGTTAGCGTGCGCTAACTTCACAATTATATAAGCCCAGCGGGCAGTTTCAGAACAGCAGTTTTATTTCTTTTCCCTTCGTTTCTTCGACGTGCGACCTCAGATACGATCTCCACCAGTTCTTTTCGGAGTTCTATCCAGATTCCATCACGGTAGAATCGAGCCACCATATCATAATCTACATAATCACCTTTCATCAGCCGAATTAAAGGTAATTCCTCAGGAACCCTAATTTTGACGAATTTGGGGGATTTCGGGATTTTAGGGTTTAGTTCCGAATTGTTCATCTATATTACGATATTCTTCACCGATTGTGATTATTGAATGATTCCAAATCCAGTTTCCTTGATTTTAATCCGCGAATTATCAATACGGGAAGATTTTGCGTAAACCCTCACCCGTATTGATTGAACGTCTATTGTCGTTATTTGTAATCGGGGTTTTGGGAGTATTCCTTTCGATTATTGATGTCCGTTGGGACTGAGTTATGCTAATTCTTCGTTTAGGAACCGTCGTTTTCCATTCGGATCATCCGTAGTCATTTTTCACTTCCGATTCTTCGAAGAATGTCTCAAAGGCAAGTACTTTACATTTGTTTACATGTTCTAGTATTTGAATTATGGCTGTATCGTGGTTGTTGTGGATGGTTATGTGTATGTTCACCTAGGGACGGTCCGACGGGGCCTCTAGGGATACGTATTGCCGTGAGTGTGCGTATCGCGAACTGTGGTTAGCCACCCAGGGATGTCCGACGGGGCTCTGCGGGGTACAGTGGCCGTGAGTCTCGTACCAACGGTTAACTTTGAATTGTGATTTGTTGGAGATAATGTGTTTTGTGATTGTACATCATAAATATTCCGGAATATAAAATGTTTTCTAAAATGACTTTTTGGCGCATATATTCATCTGATTAGAATGTAGTTCAAATCGATTGTACTTGCACTAGCAGTTGTCGCTAACCCCTTAAATGGGGGAAATAGTTTTTGTATTTCAGGTATTGATCGTGGGGACAAACGAGCACTCGGGCCGTATGAGGATGATGGGCAAGCATGATATTGTCCAGTATTTGATTTTCGATGTTATGTCTGTCGGTTACTATTGATGTCTGATTTTGGGATTTATGTATTATAAAATTTGGTTTAAGTACTCGAGTACTTCCTGTTTGAAATTATTAACGTTGTGTTCCCATTTTGGGAAATGGATTTGATGTCAGATTTTAATTGTTGGTTTGTAGTCTTTTATTGGAATTGTCGTTTTATTAATGATAGTTTGTCGTTGTCGAATGTCTTGTTGGTATGTTAGCCTGGTGAATTCCACAGTGTGGGGTCCACGGCGCTGTAATATGCCCTGAACGTCTTGGGGGTGTTACAGAATATGGTATCAGAGCTTAGGTTTATGGATACCTAGGCTGTCGGTCATTTGGGTCTAGTTAAGTGTCGTTTTTGGGACAGTATCACTGCTATGCCATCATCTCAGTACGCCGGTGCTCGTAAGTTTTTCCTAACTTGATTCGTTTCGTTGTTCGGTTCTATTCCTGTCTTAGTATCTTGTTGCGTTTTGCGTTTGAATTGTACTTACCCACTACTTCTTCAGAATTCCTGCTGGTAGAGGACGCGGACGCGGTCGCGGACGCGGTAGGGGACGTGGCGCAGCCGGTGGGGCGGCCATGTCCGATCACTCGGGAACTGATTCGGCGATGCCTTCCTTGTCGAATAGTGTTCCCCCTAGTTCCGGAGGTCAGCAGGACCAGTCTGCTAGCTCTGGTAATGCTCATGAGAATGTTGGAGTGGCCAACATATTGCAGCAAGTAGCGAACCAGATGACGCTACTGACTCAGGCCGTTCTGGTCGGCCATGCTAATGCTAACTCGGTTCCGCCTACTGGATCCAGTAATGATAAGCTACTTCAGGACGTGATTCGTATGCGTCCTCCGCAGTTTGATGGTGCTTCCGACCCTTCTGGTTGGGAGAATTGGCTATTTGAGATGGAGAAAGTGTTTGAGGCTGCTAATTGTTCCGAGGAGAGGAAAGTACCCATTGCTCAGTACTTCCTCGCCAAGGAGGCAGCGACATGGTGGCAAGCGGTGAAACCGCGTGATCGAGCAGCTACGTGGGCAGAGTTTCGGGATCTGATGGAAGACGAATTCTGTCCTTGGCCAGTGAAAGAGGGGAGGATCCGAGCCTTTTTTGAGGCTAAACCCCAAGATGTTCCTATATCTCAAGCTATCAAGGACTACAATCAACAGCTGCACTACGTGAGAAACCAAGTCCGAGATGAGCTTGATAAGATCCGCCACTTTGATATGCGGATGAAGCCGAGGGTGCGCCACTACATATCTGGTCTGGGGTGCACGACTTTGAAAGATTATCAGAATAAAGCGATGGATTACGAGATGTCGTTTTCTGCGACAGAGACGGCAGCTGAAGAAAAGAAGCAGAAGACCTCCGGTCAGTTTTCGGGAGGCAAGTCAGGAGGGTGTCCGAAGGCTCAGTCTGGTTCGCGAGTCTTCGGGAGTCAGTCGCCATCAGTTGGTCGAGGGAACGGTTCTAGGTCTGCTCCTGCTGGTTCCGTTCGTGGTCCTACGTGCTTCAACTGCAGTCGTCCGGGCCACATGATGAGTGAGTGTGATAGGCCTCCGATTCAGTGTCTTGCTTGTGGTCGTATGGGTCACCGTGCTAAGTTTTGTACGGATGCAACTCGGGCTCCAGTTACTCAGATATCAGCTCCAGCTGCGGGAGAGCCGAGTGTGAATCAGGCACCGACAGTTCCTCAGCCGCAGCAGAGTTTTGGTAGAGGTCGAGGTCGTGGTCAGCCTTCTAGAGGGGGAGCTTCTAGTGCGGGGTCTGTTCCGCCCCGTGTGTATGAGATGAGGCGAGCTGGAGATCCCGACGCGACGGTGGCTACAGGTACCGTCCACATCCTTGACCATCCTGTTTCCGTATTGTTCGATTCTGGTGCTACGCATTCTTTTATATCTATGGATTGTGTGCGTCGTCTGCATGTTGATTGCCTTGTTGCTTGTGAGCCTTTTGTTGTTAAACTTCCTAGCGGGGATAGCATCGTGGGGGACCGTGAGATTAGAGATTTTTCTGTGAGGATCGCGGGGAGGGATTGGCCTTCTAATCTGATTGCGGTAGACATTAGAGATGAGGATTTGATTCTGGGCGAGGATTGGATGGACCGTCATGGGGCGATCATGAATTATAGAACGAGGACTGTTTCGATGTTAGCCTCTGATGGTACCGAGCATTCTTTTGTGGGGCGTAAGCGGGGTAGCCAGAGATTACTGATCAGCGCTTTGAGGGCGGTGAGACTTCTTCGGGGAGGTTGCATGGGCTATTGGTGTTACGCTTTGAGATCGGAAGAAGGGGGAGTCGAGCTCTCGTCTATTCCGGTAGTATGTGAGTATCCTGACATTTTTCCAGATGAGTTGCCGGGTTTGCCGCCGGGCCGAGAGGTTGAGTTTACCGTCGATTTAGAGCCGGGTGCAGCACCTATCTCTAAGACGCCATACCGTATGGCGCCTGCCGAGATGCTTGAGTTGAATAAACAATTGGGAGAGTTGCTAGACATGGGATATATTCGGCCGAGCGCTTCACCTTGGGGCACACCGGTCCTGTTTGTGAAGAAGAAGGATGGGTCACTTCGTTTGTGTATCGACTACCGAGAGTTGAACAAAGTGACCATCAAAAACAAGTATCCGCTACCAAGGATTGATGATTTGTTTGATCAGTTGCAAGGGGCAACTGTGTTTTCGAAAATTGATTTGAGATCGGGGTATTATCAGCTCCGAGTGAAGGATACCGACATTCCGAAGACGGCCTTTCGGACGAGATACGGTCACTACGAGTTTGTGGTTATGCCTTTTGGGCTAACCAACGCACCATCCGTGTTCATGCAGCTTATGAACAAAGTATTTATCGAGTACCTCGATAAGTGTGTAGTCGTTTTTATCGACGACATCCTGATTTACTCGAGGAGCGAGGAGGAGCACGCCCGTCATTTGCATATTGTGTTAGATATTTTGAGAACTCAGCATCTTTTTGCGAAGTTCTCAAAGTGCGAGTTTTGGTTACGGGAAGTTATGTTTCTCGGTCATGTGATCTCGGCCGAGGGTGTTCGTGTGGACCCACATAAGGTCGAGGCAGTGTTGGATTGGGCGCCGCCCAAGAACGTGAAAGAGGTCCGTAGTTTTCTGGGATTAGCCGGGTATTACCGTAGATTCGTCGAAGGGTTCTCTAAACTTGCTCGACCTCTGACTCAGTTGTTACAGAAGTCAGAGAAGTTTGTGTGGACCGTTGAGAGGCAGAATAGTTTTGAGGAGTTGAAGAAGCGGTTGACGACCGCTCCCGTTTTGGCCTTACCGAGTGGTAATGATGGTTTCTCAGTTTATAGTGATGCTTCGAGCCAAGGGCTCGGATGCGTACTTATGCAGCACGGGAGGACGAATGCTTATGCTTCCCATCAGTTGAAACCATACGAATTGAATTACCCTACGCACGATCTTGAGTTGGCCGCAGTTGTTTTTGCGTTGAAGATTTGGCGTCATTACTTGTATGGCTCGTCGTGTCAGATTTTCACCGATCACAAGAGCCTAAGGTACATTTTCACCTAGAAAGAGCTTAATATGAGGCAGAGGAGGTGGTTGGAATTGATTAAGGATTACGATCTCGAGATCCTTTATCATCCGGGCAAGGCTAATGTGGTAGCAGATGCCTTGAGCCGGAAGTCAGTATCGCTTCGAGCGCTTGAGTTACTTACGGCCCAGTCGGGACTTCAGCGAGAGTTTACGAGGTTGAGCATTGAGGTTGTGCTGCAAGAGAGTTCCGGGCAGTTGCGTACTCTTGAGATTTCTTCATCTCTGGTCGAGGACATTAAATCGGGACAGTTGGAGGACCCGATGTTTATTCAGCTTCGGGAGAGTGTAGAGAAGGGGAAAGCCCCGGGATTTGTTATTCATGAGGACGGAGTGTTGAGATTCCGAGGTCGGTTGTGTGTTCCGAACGACTCGGAATTGAGACAGAATATCATGCGAGAGGCTCATGCGTCACCTTACTCAGTCCATCCGGGCTCGAGTAAAATGTATAAAGATCTGAGGAAGAATTTCTGGTGGAACGATATGAAGAAGGAGGTAGTTCAGTTTGTGGCTAAGTGTTTGACTTGTCAGCAAGTCAAGATTGAGCATCAGCGGCCAGCCGGATTATTGAAACCACTTCCCGTTCCGGAATGGAAGTGGGAGGACATCTCGATGGATTTTGTAACGAGTTTACCGAGGACGAAGACTGGTATGAATATGGTGTGGGTGATTGTAGACCGACTGACTAAGTCGGCACATTTTCTGGGCATCAAGGATACTTAGGGTCCAGAAAAGTTGGCTCGTATTTTTATTACACAGATAGTGAGGCTTCATGGTACGCCGATGACTATTATTTCAGACAGAGATGGCCGATTTGTATCGCACTTTTGGCAGGCGGTACATAAGGCATTGGGGACACAGTTACATTTGAGCACTTCGTTCCATCCCCAGACCGATGGGCAGTCCGAACGTACCATTCAGACGTTCGAGGATTTGTTGCGCGCGTGTGCGTTAGGCGGAGTAATGTGGGAGGATCATTTGGCCTTAATTGAGTTTACTTATAATAATAGCTGGCACGCGTCGATTAAGATGGCACCGTATGAGGCACTTTATGGCCGACGTTGCCGATCACCGATATGTTGGGATGAGCCGTCCGACTTGGTTGGCACCGAGCCGGACCTTGTGTTGGAGACGAGGGAGAAAGTTGATTTGATTAGAAAGAGGATGTTGGCTGCCCAGAGTCGACAAAAGTCTTATGCGGATGTTAGGCGTAGACCTTTGGAGTTTGAGGTGGGAGATCACGTTCTGTTGAGAGTATCTCCGACGAAAGGAGTTTTCCGTTTTGGGAAGAAGGGGAAACTCAGCCCGAGATATATTGGACCTTTCGAGGTATTGGAGAGAGTCGGCGAGTTGGCATACCGTTTGGCTTTACCTCCGTCGCTGAGTCATGTACATAGCGTATTCCACGTCTCCCAGTTGAGGAAGTACGTTCCGGACCCGTCCCACATTATTGACTTTGGGGACGTGGAGATCGAGAAGGATATTACGTTTGAGGAGAGGCCCGTCAGAATTTTGGAGCGTCGTGACAAACAGTTAAGGCACAAAACCATTCCTCTGGTTAAGGTGCAATGGTCGAGGCACAGAGTAGAAGAAGCGACGTGGGAGCTAGAGGAGAATATGCGTTCGAGTTACCCCGAGCTTTTTGATTCTTAAGTTTCGGGACGAAACTTTATTTTAGAGGGGGAGAATGTAATATCCGTAATTTTTCCATTTTTAGCAGTTTCCATTTTTGGTGTATGTCTATTTTTATCGACTCGCTTGTAACCGTTTCGACATTTTGAATCTATTTTGTTCTTGGAGTTTTTCCATTTGGACGAGTTTTGATGATGTTTTCACGTAATTTCATTTTATGACATGTTTTGCCGTATGAACGTTCGATTCTTGTAAAACTCGTTCGTTTCCGTTGTTTCTTGGTTTGTACAAGTTCATATAGTTGAGTTGGTCATGTGGAGACTTTCGGTTTGTAAATCCGACGTCGTTTCGTGATTTTCGGGCACTTGGGCCATTTTTGTAATTTCCTAATAGTTTAGGGAATCTCGTTTTCGTTGTCGCATTACGGACCCTTCGGTGGTCGGAACTGTATTTCTCTTTCAGCGCTTAGCTCCGTCGTCTTGTATGCTTCGCGTCTATGTCCCTGGATTCTGGTTCCGTCGTGCGTTTCGTGTTTTATACCCTCGGCAATGACTTCACTGGCGATGTGACATCGGCGATCTTTGGCTAACATGTAGGTAGCGCCACGCTATCCTGTTGCCTTGCGTGCGCTACCAAGAAGCGATTAGCGTACGCTAACCCCTTATTGTTAGCGTACGCTAACGAGTGGTGGCAGTAGCCACTGGACTGTCACGGCCCCGTTAGCGCACGCTACATATGGCAGTTAGCGTGCGCTAACTTCACAATTATATAAGCCCAGCGGGCAGTTTCAGAACAACAGTTTTATTTCTTTTCCCTTCGTTTCTTCGACGTGCGACCTCAGAGACGATCTCCACCAGTTCTTTTCGGAGTTCTATCCAGATTCCATCACGGTAGAATCGAGCCACCATATCATAATCAACATAATCACCTTTCATCAGCCGAATTAAAGGTAATTCCTCAGGAACTCTAATTTTGACGAATTTGGGGGATTTCGGGATTTTAGGGTTTAGTTCCGAATTGTTCATCTATATTACGATATTCTTCACTGATTGTGATTATTGAATGATTCCAAATCCAGTTTCCTTGATTTTAATCCGCGAATTATCAATACGGGGAGATTTTGCGTAAACCCTCACCCGTATTGATTGAACGTCTATTGTCGTTATTTGTAATCGGGGTTTTGGGAGTATTCCTTTCGATTATTGATGTCCGTTGGGACTGAGTTATGCTAATTCTTCGTTTAGGAACCGTCGTTTTCCATTCGGATCATCCGTAGTCATTTTTCACTTCCGATTCTTCGAAGAATGTCTCAAAGGCAAGTACTTTACATTTGTTTACATGTTCTAGTATTTGAATTATGGCTGTATCGTGGTTGTTGTGGATGGTTATGTGTATGTTCACCTAGGGACGGTCCGACGGGGCCTCTAGGGATACGTATTGCCGTGAGTGTGTGTATCGCGAACTGTGGTTAGCCACCCAGGGATGTCCGACGGGGCTCTGCGGGGTACGGTGGCCGTGAGTCTCGTACCAACGGTTAACTTTGAATTGTGATTTGTTGGAGATAATGTGTTTTGTGATTGTACATCATAAATATTCCGGAATATAAAATGTTTTCTAAAATGACTTTTTGGCGCATATATTCATCTGATTAGAATGTAGTTCAAATCGATTGTACTTGCACTAGCAGTTGTCGCTAACCCCTTAAATGGGGGAAATACTTTTTGTATTTCAGGTATTGATCGTGGGGACAAACGAGCACTCGGGCCGTATGAGGATGATGGGCAAGCATGATATTGTCCAGTATTTGATTTTCGATGTTATGTCTGTCGGTTACTATTGATGTCTGATTTTGGGATTTATGTATTATAAAATTTGGTTTAAGTACTCGAGTACTTCCTGTTTGAAATTATTAACGTTGTGTTCCCGTTTTGGGAAATGGATTTGATGTCAGATTTTAATTGTCGGTTTGTAGTCTTTTATTGGAATTGTCGTTTTATTAATGATAGTTTGTCGTTGTCGAATGTCTTGTTGGTATGTTAGCCTGGTGGATTCCACAGTGTGGGGTCCACGGCGCTGTAATATGCCCTGAACGTCTTGGGGGTGTTACACATATCACCTTTAAAAGAGGTTTCGTCCCGAAACCTAAACAACGAGAACGAAGTGCTGGAATAGCAACCTTCCCGACTATACCCACTTGGTCCACATCCGATCTTCATGGCCATTAGTATCGTGGTCACGACTGTGTCCTCTGCCCATCGGCATACTAAGCGTATCCCCACTCAATACGATTGCACAACTTCGCAAAATATTATACTAAAGTTGTAACACCCCCAGATCCGACCGGGAATATTACAGCGCCGTGGGCCCCGAGATGGAACCCACAAGGCTGAAGGAAATTTTCGCAAACATTTACAAACGCCCAAGAGGCTAACGACGGTATTATCTATTAAAAACATTCGAAGATTTATAAAGCTCATTTATCAAACCGTCGTAAAAACTCATTTGAAACCACAAGGCCCAAAATACCAAAACTCAACAGTTTAAAAACATACGTTAAGCTAACTGATCAGAAACTCAAAACACAAATACATGCCCTTGCCAGTATCCTCCGGGAAGTTCATCTCTCCACGACCGCTACAAGCTTGACAATCCAAGAACCTAAAAAGAAAGCCCACGACGGGGTCAGCCATAATATCCAACAATGATAACCATCACATCTCGTCAATAATTACATATCAATGGAAATACTAAGTAAGAATACGACCAATGTAATCTTACCATCGTAACTTTACGAGAATCCACGATTCGTATCCTTAACAACACATTAAAATAATACCGAAATATCTGTACGGTATCTCAATAATACTCAAGGTTCTCAAAACATTATCATAACTCGCGATACGGAAATTATACCAACTCTGGCCAATTCAATCCATCGGATAACATCGACAATTCCAATACGATAATCGATTGTCCATCAAAGACAAGTACCAAGGAAATACGGAACATACCTCAAGATACGAAATACCATGACAATCACGTCGATCTAATCCGAGATCAGATCAACATAACATACGGACATGGTCCTAACACAAGACCTACAAATGCATACTCATATGACAACGTCAATATGATCACAACAATAACGACAATATATACTTATGGCAAACCCATAATATACATATGCACAACAACAATACATGGCAATCCGATGATCCAGCGTTCCGCCTAGATCCCCGATGATCGTCGGACCAACCCGAGGTGGAAAACCCGTCCGTTGATCCAGTATGCGCTAGCATAGATCCCCCGATGATCCCGTCGGACCAACCCGAGGTGGACATACAACAACAATGCACAAATGCATATAACAATGATACACAATGCATGACAACAACGATACACACATGTATCACAACATGATCGACATGAAATGACAAAAATGATTAGAGTACTTGCCCCGAGTCCTTCGAGAGCAATCTCGATGTCCAGACCATCACGAACCATTATTCTGAATATTTGACGATCCGAAATGTCACGGATGGTAAATAATTCACGCCTTTGTCTATACCATGATGTATCCTCGATACCAAGTATGCCAACAAGAATGTAAATCATATACATTATGATTTAATACCCAAAACTCAAATACAACCTATAATCTCAACTCTCCTGTGATTACGATTTATAAACATTGCTATACGAATTATAAACGAATGAAACTGAAACCATTCATTAAATATTATAAACCGAGCAAGTAATAACTTGCCTCGATACCAATGAAGCCGTTACCAATTCCTTGTCGTCGTCTACATGTCCCTCGGCCCTGATCAAAGCAATCTACGAACATTCTTGAATACGACCGCAAAGCATGGTTCTAAACATCGATCAATAATCTCAACCTATTACAATAATCGATTTAACATACATTCGATAACAATCAACAATCGATATAACTAATCCACAAACCCAACGATTCCAAAATATCTCGATTAAACACAAGTCCGAACAATCTAACTCAAACAATTACGAATTCATTTCCATGATTCCACAAAGCCCACATATCGATTCTATAAGGCGAGTATACAAACTTAACCGAAATATTCCAATCAATTTCTCTTTCAAAACTTCAATCAAACACCTTGAAGGCGGAATTCAAAGGTATATTCGAATCATCAATCAACAAACACCAACCACATCAAGAACACGAAGAACATAATCACAAACATATATATCCTTCAAGATTACATGATTCTAGCCATCGATACGAACTAAACCACCAAAATATATCAAGAATCTCAAACATCCCAATATATTAGACTTCAAGCCAATTACCTTCAATCCGGTGAAAGAATCAATAATGATGTTATAATCCTTGTTCCAAGCTTTCCTAGATGTTATCACTTGATAAACCAACTCAAAAGCTGAGGTTTAGGGGTTAAAAACCGAGTTTGGGTGATTTGGGACGAAAGGGGATCGTGTAGGATGGGTTGGGAAATGAAATTCCCGACTGCTTTACGTTTTATACGCCCAGGCATGTTAGCGTACGCTAACTTCATCAATAGCGTGCGCTACCTGTTCCCAGAATACAGACAGTATAGTTTTTGCCATTTTGAGCATAACTCACTCATCCGGACTCCGATTAACTCACCGTTTGAACCATTAGAAAGCTAACTCGATGCTCTATTATACTGTTATGTTTCAGAATTTTTGGAGTTTTCAAGAATCGGTGGTGATTTTCCAAAGTCGAACCTTATACACATTACTTTCCAAACAAGTGTCCAAATCTTATTTCCATTAACATTTCAACATATAGTCTTCTTAATCATATCATATACACCAAGAATCATAATCACTTGCATGTTCATCATCATACGAAGTAAACAATAACAACAACATTAAAAACCGAAATGAAGGGAGATATTAAACAACATATCTCTTGAAGAAAAACAACACCGTTCAAAACCACACGAATCATATCAATATCCGCATATCAACCATATTATCAACATAACTCAGTAATCCATCTCATAACCATACTCATCAACTCATAAACATGACGATCATCAACTCAAGAACATCATATACACTCCAAAATAAAATCCCAAAGTGGAGAGTAATTACCTCTTTGAAGGAATGGATTGAATCCCAAGGTTGAATCCGTTTTCAATCACTTCCAAGCTTCAAATGTTGCTAGGAATGATCAACTCAAGTGTTTGGAACCTCAACTTCTCTCTAAGACCTCTCTCTATCGGTTCACATGCAGAAATGAACGGAAATGATGAATAATGGCCAACTGCACTTATATATATACTGTACATTATTAACGTACGCTAACATCTTTAATTAACGTACGTTACAAGCTTAGCGTGCGCTAACTGTCCTTTGTTAGCGTGCGCTATCGCAGTCCAGAGGCGACTGTTTTGCTTCGTAAACTAGCTTGCGTACGTAATGCCCATGTATTAACGTACGTAAAACATCCTGTCTAGCGTACGCAAGTCCTTAACCTTAGCGTGCGCTATACGCAGTTGACTCGTTTGTCTATATGCTCCGAAGACTGGTCCACACGCCGAAAGTGATGACGAGGATAAGATTCCTTTTTGTCCGATATATCATTAGCGTGCGCTAACCTTTAGGGTTTAGCGTGCGCTAGTACTACATTACAAACATCCGTTGACTTATCAGAACGTGCGCCGAAAGTGGCCTGGTCCACACGTAGATTCCCTCTGATCTGCCTGCACTAGCGCGCGCTATTATTTTACCTTTAGCCTGCGCTACACCTGCACGTTAGCGTGCGCTATGAATGAGTATTAGCGTGCGCTAATAAGGCTATGTTTAGCCATTATCATATACTCTTCTCCAACGTCTCGACATGCAGAATACGAACATACGGCATATTGAATACATATACATATACCAACAACATTCCCATACGATAAGCCCGACACACAATGTCTTCCAATACAACTGTCAACCAAGTGTGGTAATAATACTAATACAGGTGTCTTAGTCCTTCATTTATTTTATCCATACTGTACAGATTCCACGTTGTACAACATAACTTGGATAAAATAATATTAAGCAACAGTAGGAGAAATTCCGGATATTACATACTACACCACTTAAAATAAGTTTCGTCCTCGAAACTTGCAAGCCGTCATAGAAAAACAAACAAACTATTCAACTGAAATATTCCGTCACCATCACGACAACGATCAATACAACCCCAGAGACAGATATACGGACGAATAAAATTCTCAAAACGTTACACAAATCACATACAGTGGATCTCAAAGAAACGCACCCGAATGTTGAACATACCCTTCGGCATACGAACAACCAATCACAAACCGACGAACATACCCAATCATACCTGGAGTGGGAACGACCAATCAATATCCAAAACAACCATCCTGGAGTCATCATCCCCAAATCTACACTTAAAATAAAATCATTCAAAAATCACTATGGTAAAATCGCACTACTACCACACCAATAGAGTCACATAGCACATATGCTCCAGTTTCACAAAACTCAAAATTCCAAAATCATATTCTGTACCGAGCCTACATTACGTGGCATATTTCTCTTATCGGCTCAACCAACCGGTCATATCAGGATAACCAAACTACCATACTGAAGTTTGAATCCTATTTATCGTACCATACTGATGTCTTATCCAGTTTGTGAGTCATACTCATAACTTCACCATGATATGCACTATGCATTAAATGCGTATGTATATCAATCAAATTTTCAAAACCTGTTTGAAATCATATAGTCTCGTCAAGAAGACAATTTTCGAAAGTTCTTTCAAAAATTTCAAAACTCAAAACATAATTTTGGTAAGACCACAAAATCAATTTCCGAAAAATTAAATCGGCTCTCTGGTGCCCAGTATTCGATAATAATTCTTTTCGAATACGCATGATTAAATAAAATGAAATTATGCAGATGATTAACCACATCCATACTCCTGTATACCAATTCGGCTCGTCACCAATATCCACTGATATTCTATCGGAAGACCATACGATAGAGTTCCAAAATTTTCAATATATAAACTCCGACTAAAAACTCTTTTTCCACATATGACTCGCAACGTCAATCATTTTTCATCCTGGATCACCTCAATTATGCTATGACAATGCATTGAAACAAATCAACACAGCGAAAGACTTCCCGAGAAGTTTCTTTTGAACAAGTAATCCAGAACCCCGAAAGGCTGGAACGACATAGATAAATGATTGATAAAGTGTTTTACAAGTCTCGGGAGTTTTTAAGAAAACAGAAAAGTCTTTTGAAATATTAGGGTCTCAGCCCGTATCTCGTTCCGCATTATAAGAAGTTTAAAAAGTAGGAAACTCTTTTTTTCGGACCCCAAGTCCTGAGTTATAAAACAATTTCAAAAAAATCTATTGGGTCTCGGCTCAAAAATCATTTACGGTAAAACATCCGTAAAACATTCATTTTGAAAAGTATCATTTTCAAATGCTCAAAAAAAGTTCATATATCTCAAAATAAACTAACATGACTACATGTTCTCCTGAACAATCCACAATATTTCTCCCAAATGCACAGCTCCGTTCCAAAACTTAATCGACATATTGATTTCCAAAATCATAACTTCTCAAGATCATCAATCCTGTCCCAACTCTGTCATCTTATACTGTAACGCATAATATCTTTCTGAACCTCAGAACATATCAACTTAGAACGACAATAAATCTCAATGCAATTCAAAAATCCAATACTTACAGATCGTGAAGCCGACGATTCCCCGTGATACTAGCACATGTCTCGACTCAAGAAAATATTCGACACAGATATTTTCAAAACACACATTTTGCAACTCAGTTCAACTCGAGAAAACAACACAGCTCTATCTGAAGAAACACGTTAATAATATTTGGAAAAGTTTATAACAAGACCAGTACTACACTGGCAAATCGCACAACGCATAAGCCCGAGTGGACAACAAAAACTCACGGCTCCAATATTTTTCAATTGACAACTCAAATGGCGGCGAAACACGACCCAACTCGACCCGACTGCCTAGGTTTTCTCAACCTAAGCTCCGATACCATATTCTGTAACACCCCCAGATCCGACCGGGAATATTACAGCGCCGTGGGCCCCGAGATGGAACCCACAAGGCTGAAGGAAATTTTCGCAAACATTTACAAACGCCCAAGAGGCTAACGACGGTATTATCTATTAAAAACATTCGAAGATTTATAAAGCTCATTTATCAAACCGTCGTAAAAACTCATTTGAAACCACAAGGCCCAAAATACCAAAACTCAACAGTTTAAAAACATACGTTAAGCTATCGCTTACACGTACCGACAGAATAGATTTAGAAAATGATTGCCAAAGTAACCTAAGTTACCGGATACCAAAAATGTCATTTAAAAATACTCACGCAGCGGATAAAGACAAACAATTAAAATACTCTAGCAGCGGAATACAACAACTGATCAGAAACTCAAAACACAAATACATGCCCTTGCCAGTATCCTCCGGGAAGTTCATCTCTCCACGACCGCTACAAGCTTGACAATCCAAGAACCTAAAAAGAAAGCCCACGACGGGGTCAGCCATAATATCCAACAATGATAACCATCACAACTCGTCAATAATTACATATCAATGGAAATACTAAGTAAGAATACGACCAATGTAATCTTACCATCGTAACTTTACGAGAATCCACCATTCGTATCCTTAACAACACATTAAAATAATACCGAAATATCTGTACGGTATCTCAATAATACTCAAGGTTCTCAAAACATTATCATAACTCGCGATACGGAAATTATACCAACTCTGGCCAATTCAATCCATCGGATAACATCGACAATTCCAATACGATAATCGATTGTCCATCAAAGACAAGTACCAAGGAAATACGGAACATACCTCAAGATACGAAATACCATGACAATCACGTCAGTCTAATCCGAGATCAGATCAACATAACATACGGACATGGTCCTAACACAAGACCTACAAATGCATACTCATATGACAACGTCAATATGATCACAACAATAACGACAATGTATACTTATGGCAAACCCATAATATACATATGCACAACAACAATACATGGCAATCCGATGATCCAGGCGTTCCTTGCCTAGATCCCCGATGATCCGTCGGACCAACCCGAGGTGGAAAACCCGTCCGTTGATCCAGTATGACGCTAGCATAGATCCCCCGATGATCCCGTCGGACCAACCCGAGGTGGACATACAACAACAATGCACAAATGCATATAACAATGATACACAATGCATGACAACAACGATACACACATGTATCACAACATGATCGACATGAAATGACAAAAATGATTAGAGTACTTGCCCCGAGTCCTTCGAGAGCAATCTCGATGTCCAGACCATCACGAACCATTATTCTGAATATTCGACGATCCGAAATGTCACGGATGGTAAATAATTCACGCCTTTGTCTATACCATGATGTATCCTCGATACCAAGTATGCCAACAAGAATGTAAATCATATACATTATGATTTAATTCCCAAAACTCAAATACAACCTATAATCTCAACTCTCCTGTGATTACGATTTATAAACATTGCTATACGAATTATAAACGAATGAAACTGAAACCATTCATTAAATATTTATAAACTGAGCAAGTAATAACTTGCCTCGATACCAATGAAGCCGTTACCAATTCCTTGTCGTCGTCTACATGTCCCTCGGCCCTGATCAAAGCAATCTACGAACATTCTTGAATACGACCGCAAAGCATGGTTATAAACATCGATCAATAATCTCAACCTATTACAATAATCGATTTAACATACATTCGATAACAATCAACAATCGATATAACTAATCCACAAACCCAACGATTCCAAAATATCTCGATTAAACACAAGTCCGAACAATCTAACTCAAACAATTACGAATTCATTTCCATGATTCCACAAAGCCCACATATCGATTCTATAAGGCGAGTATACAAACTTAACCGAAATATTCCAATCAATTTCTCTTTCAAAACTTCAATCAAACACCTTGAAGGCGGAATTCAAAGGTATATTCGAATCATCAATCAACAAACACCAACCACATCAAGAACACGAAGAACATAATCACAAACATATATATCCTTCAAGATTACATGATTCTAGCGATCGATACGAACTAAACCACCAAAATATATCAAGAATCTCAAACATCCCAATATATTAGACTTCAAGCCAATTACCTTCAATTCGGCGAAAGAATCAATAATGATGTTATAATCCTTGTTCCAAGCTTTCCTAGATGTTATCACTTGATAAACCAACTCAAAAGCTGAGGTTTAGGGGTTAAAAACCGAGTTTGGGTGATTTGGGACGAAAGGGGATCGTGTAGGATGGGTTGGGAAATGAAATTCCCGACTGATTTACGTTTTTATACGCCCAGGCATGTTAGCGTACGCTAACTTCATCAATAGCGTGCGCTACCTGTTCCCAGAATACAGACAGTATAGTTTTTGCCATTTTGAGCATAACTCACTCATCCGGACTCCGATTAACTCACCGTTTGAACCATTAGAAAGCTAACTCGATGCTCTATTATACTGTTATGTTTCAGAATTTTTGGAGTTTTCAAGAATCGGTGGTGATTTTCCAAAGTCGAACCTTATACACATTACTTTCCAAACAAGTGTCCAAATCTTATTTCCACTAACATTTCAACATATAGTCTTCTTAATCATATCATATACACCAAGAATCATAATCACTTGCATGTTCATCATCATACGAAGTAAACAAT
>JAWKAU010000795.1:0-33005 GCA_033398695.1 Orobanche coerulescens
GGCACATGCCACCGTTTAGCAATATCTCGCCGTTATTCGCCGGATTGGTCGATTCTTGATGCGATGGGAGGCTAATTGAAGGCCTACGACATGGGTGAGATCGATACGATAATCGTCAATTTTGTGGACACTTAGGATGTTTTATGCGTTTCTCAATTCTTGTTCCTCCATTGTTTGGCCATATCTCCTTCGTTATTCGTCGATTGGGTGAATCAAGCGGCGTTGGAAAGATTATTCAAAGTACTATAGATATAAAAATCAAAATCGAAATTTGATTCAGGATTCATGGTGAGAGACTCAAATAAAAGGAAGGGCACATTGCAGGATATATTCGGCGGATCTACAGGTGATAGACTCTTCGAATAACAAAATCTCATCACGGGACACTATAAATACATATCCGTGCAGTGGACAATTGGGTGATTTTCCCTAGGGTACCCCTAGGAAATGATCGAGATTGGAAATTTTGGATTCGGTTCGTGTCGATATTTGATCACATAAAGTTATAGGTCTTGAATAAGGTTTCTAACGCTTGAGAATCGTCCCAATCGGATAAGTACTTGAAGGAGATATGGTAAAGCAGTTTAGTAAAAGTGAGGCCACGGCAGCGCAATTAGAGGAAGGCCCCGATGGGCTTCTTTTTCGGCACATGCCGTTTGGCAATATCTCGCTTCGTTATTCGCCAGATTGGGTCGATTCTTGATGCGATGGGAGGCTAATTGAAGGCTACGACGTGGGGCGAGATCGTCGATAATCGTCAATTTTGTGGACACTTAGGATGTTTTTGCGTTTCTCAATTGTTTGTTCCTCCATTGTTTTGGCCATATCTCCTTCGTTATTCGTCCGATTGGGTCGAATCAAGCGGCGTTGGAAAAATTATTCAAAGTACTATAGATCTAAAAAATCAAAATCGAAATTTGATTCCCGGATTCATGGTGAGAGGCTCAAATAAAAGGAAGGGCACATTAGTGGATATATTCGGCGGATCTACGGGTGATAGACTCTTCGAATAACAAAATCTCATCACGGGACACTATAAATACATATCCGTGCAATTACGGACAATTGGGTGATTTTCCTAAGGGTACCCCTAGGGAAAATGATCGAGATTGAAATTTTGGATTAGGTTAAATGTCGATATTTGATCACATAAAGTTATAGGTATTCGAATAAGGTTTCTAACGCTTGAGAATCGTCCCAATCGGATAAATGTGAAGGAGATATGGTCAAAGCGATTTAGTAAAAGTGAGGCCCACGGCAGCGCAATTAGAAGAGGCCCCGATGGGCTTCTTTTCGGCACATGCCACCATTTGGCAATATCTCCTTCGTTATTCGCCGGATTGGGTGATTCTTGATGCGATGGGAGTATAATTAGAAGGACTACGACATGGTGCTAGATCTATACGATAATCGTCAATTTTGTGGACACTTAGGATGTTTTTGCCATTTCTCAATTCTTTGTTCCTCCATTGTTTTGGCCATATCTCCTTCGTTATTCGTCAGATTAGGTCGAATCAAGCGGCGTTGAAATATTATTCAAAGTACTATAGATCTAAAAATCAAAATCGAAATTTGATTCCGGATTCATGGTGAGAGGCTCAAATAAAAGGAAGGGCACATTAAGGATATATTCGGCGGATCTACGGGTGATAGACTCTTCCAAATAACAAAATCTCATCACGGGACACTATAAATACATATCGTGCAATCTGGACAAAAAAATTGAATTTTTATTTGAAAATTTTGAGTGATTTTCCTAGGGGTACCCCAGAAATGATCGAGAGTTGGAAATTTTGGATTCGGTTCGTAATCGATATTTGATCACATAAAGTTATAGGTCTTGAATAAGGTTTCTAGCAGCAGAATCGTCAATCGGATAAATAACGAAGGAGATATGGTCAAAGCTTGATTTACGGTAAAAGTGAGGCCACGGCAGCGCAATTAGAGAGGCCCCGATGGGCTTCTTTCGGCACATGCCACCGTTTGACAATATCTCCCGTTATTCGCCGGATTGAGTCGATTCTTGATGCGATGGGAGGCTAGTCGAAGGCCTACGACATGGGCGAGATCGTCGATAATCGTCAATTTTGTGGACACTTCCGCATGTTTTTGTCGTTTCTCAATTCTTTGTTCCTCCATTGTTTTGGCCATATCTCCTTCGTTATTCGTCCGATTGGGTCGAATCAAGCGGCGTTGGAAAGATTATTCAAAGTACTATAGATCTAAAAAATCAAAATCGAAATTTGATTCGGATTCATGGTGAGAGGCTCAAATAAAAGGAAGGGCACATTAAGGATATATTCGGGGGATCTACAGCTGATAGACTCTTCCAAATATCAAAATATAATCACGCGACACTATAAATACATATCAGGTGCAGTCTGGACAATTCGGTGATTTTCCTAGAGGTACCCTAGGAAATGATCGAAAGTTGGAAATTTTGGATTCGGTTCGTAATCGATATTTGATCACATAAAGTTATAGGTCTTGAATAAGGTTTCTAACGCTTGAGAATCGTCCCAATCGGATAAATGTGAAGGAGATATGGTCAAAAGCAGTTTACAGTAAAAGTGAGGCCACGGCAGCGCAATTAGAGGAGGCCCCAGATAGGCTTCTTTTTCGGCACATGCCACCGTTTGGCAATATCTCCTTTGTTATTTATCGGATTGGGTCGATTCTTGCTGAAATGGGAGGCTAATTCGAAGGCCTACGACATGGGGCGAGATCGATATGATAATCGTCGATTTTGTGGACACTTGGGATATTTTTGCCGTTTCTCAATTGTTGTTCCTCCATTGTTTTGGCCATATCTCCTTCGTTATTAAATCCGATTGGGTGAATCAAGCGGCGTTGGAAAGATTATTCAAAGTACTATAGATCTAAAAATTAAAATCGAAATTTGATTCCCGGATTCATGGTGAGAGGCTCAAATAAAAGGAAGGGCACGTGCAGGATATATTCGGAGGATCTACGGGTGATAGACTCTTCCAAATAACAAAATCTCATCACGGGACACTATAAATACATATCCGTGCAATCCTGGACAAAAAAATTGAATTTTTATTTGAAAATTTTTGGTGATTTTCCTAAAGGTACCCACAGAAATGATCGAAAGTTGGAAATTTTGGATTAGGTTCGTGTCGATATTTGATCACATAAAGTTATAGGTCTTGAATAAGGTTTCTAACGCAGAGAATCGTCCCAATCGGATAAGTAACTTGAAGGAGATATGGTCAAAGCGATTCTGGTAAAAGTGAGGCCACGGCAGCGCAATTAGAGAGGCCCCGATGGGCTTCTTTTTGGCACATGCCACCGTTTGACCATATCTCCTTCGTTATTTATCCGATTGGGTCGATTCTTGCTGCGATGGGAGGCTAATTCGAAGGCCTACGACATGGGGCGAGATCGATACGATAATCGTCAATTTTGTGGATACTTAGGATGTTTTTGCCGTTTCTCAATTCTTTGTTCCTCCATTGTTTTGGCCATATCTCCTTCGTTATTCGTCAGATTAGGTGAATCAAGCGGCGTTGGAAAGATTATTCAAAGTACTATAGATCTAAAAAATTAAAATCGAAATTTGATTCCGGATTCATGGTGAGAGGCTCAAATAAAAGGAAGGGCACATTGCAGGATATATTCGGCGGATCTACGGGTGATAGACTCTTCCAAATAACAAAATCTCATCACGGGACACTATAAATACATATCCATGCAATCTGGACAAAAAAATTGAATTTTATTTGAAAATTTTTGGTGATTTTCCCTAGGGTACCCCTAGAAATGATCGAGTTGGAAATTTTGGATTAGGTTCGTAATCGATATTTGATCACATAAAGTTATAGGTCTTGAATAAGGTTTCTAACGCTTGAGAATCGTCCCAATCGGATAAATGCTGAAGGAGATATGGTCAAGCAGTTTACGGTAAAAGTGAGGCCACGGCAGCGCAATTAGAGGAGGCCCCGATGGGCTTCTTTTTCCGGCACATGCCACCGTTTGGCAATATCTCCTTAGTTATTCGCCGGATTGGAGTCGATTCTTGATGCGATGGGAGGATAATTCGAAGGCCTACGACATGGGGCAAGATCGTCGATAATCGTCAATTTTGTGGACACTTAGGATGTTTTTGCCATTTCTCAATTCTTTGTTCCTCCATTGTTTTGGCCATATCTCCTTCGTTATTCGTCCGATTAGGTGAATCAAGCGCGTTGGATATATTATTCAAAGTACTATAGATCTAAAAAATCAAAATCGAAATTTGATTCCGGATTCATGGTAGAGAGGCTCAAATAAAAGGAAGGGCACGTGCAGGATATATTCGGCGGATCTACGGGTGATAGACTCTTCCAAATAACAAAATCTCATCACGGGACACTATAAATACATATCCGTGCAATCTGGACAAAAAAATTGAATTTTATTTGAAAATTTTCGGGTGATTTTCCCTAGAGGTACCCACAGAAATGATCGAAAGTTAAAATTTTGGATTAGGTTAATGTCGATATTTGATCACATAAAGTTATAGGTCTTTGAATAAGGTTTCTAACGCATTGAGAATCGTCCCAATCGGATAAATACGAAGGAGATATGGTCAAAGCGATTTGGTAAAAGTGAGGCCACGGCAGCGCAATTAGAGGAGGCCCCAGATGAGCTTCTTTTAGGCACATGCCACCGTTTGGCAATATCTCCCGTTATTTATCGGATTGGGTCGATTCTTGCTGCGATGGGAGGCTAATTCGAAGGCCTACGACATGGGGCGAGATCGATACGATAATCGTCAATTTTGTGGACACTTAGGATGTTTTTGCCGTTTCTCAATTCTTTGTTCCTCCATTGTTTTGGCCATATCTCCTTCGTTATTCGTCCGATTGGGTCGAATCAAGCGGCGTTGGAAAGATTATTCAAAGTACTATAGATCTAAAAATTAAAATCGAAATTTGATTCCGGATTCATGGTGAGAGGCTCAAATAAAAGGAAGGGCACGTGCAGGATATATTCGGCGGATCTACGGGTGATAGACTCTTCCAAATAACAAAATCTCATCACGGGACACTATAAATACATATCCGTGCAATCACGGACAAAAAAATTGAATTTTATTTGAAAATTTTGAGTGATTTTCCTAGAGTACCCCTAGAAATGATCGAAAGTTGGAAATTTTGGATTAGGTTCGTAATCGATATTTGATCACATAAAGTTATAGGTCTTGAATAAGGTTTCTAACGCTTGAGAATCGTCCCAATCGGATAAGTAACGAAGGAGATATGGTCAGCGATTTACGGTAAAAGTAGAGGCCACGGCAGCGCAATTAGAGGAGGCCCCGATGGGCTTCTTTTTCGGCACATGCCACCGTTTGACAATATCTCCTTCGTTATTCGCCGGTTAGGTCGATTCTTGATGCGATGGGAGGATAATTCGAAGGCCTACGACATGGGGCAAGATCGTCGATAATCGTCAATTTTGTGGACACTTAGGATGTTTTTGCCATTTCTCAATTCTTTGTTCCTCCATTGTTTTGGCCATATCTCCTTCGTTATTCGTCGATTGGGTCGAATCAAGCGGCGTTGGATATATTATTCAAAGTACTATAGATCTAAAAATCAAAATCGAAATTTGATTCCGGATTCATGGTGAGAGGCTCAAATAAAAGGAAGGGCACATGCAGGATATATTCGGCGGATCTACGGGTGATAGACTCTTCCAAATAACAAAATCTCATCACGGGACACTATAAATACATATCCGTGCAATCTGGACAAAAAATTGAATTTTATTTGAAAATTTTTGAGTGATTTTCCTAGAGGGTACCTAGGGAAATGATCGAAAGTTGGAAATTTTGGATTAGGTTAAGTAATCGATATTTGATCACATAAAGTTATAGGTCTTTGAATAAGGTTTCTAACGCATTGAGAATCGTCCCAATCGGATAAGTAACGAAGGAGATATGGTCAAAACAGTTTACGGTAAAAGTGAGGCCACGGCAGCGCAATTAGAGAGGCCCCGATGGGCTTCTTTTTCGGCACATGCCACCGTTTGGCAATATCTCCTTCGTTATTTATCGGATTGGGTCGATTCTTGCTGCGATGGGAGGCTAATTCGAAGGCCTACGACATGGGGCGAGATCGATACGATAATCGTCAATTTTGTGGACACTTCCGGATGTTTTTTGCCGTTTCTCAATTGCTGTTCCTCCATTGTTTTGGCCATATCTCCTTCGTTATTCGTCCGATTGGGTCGAATCAAGCGGCGTTGGAAAGATTATTCAAAGTACTATATATCTAAAACATCAAAATCGAAATTTAATTCCCGGATTCATTGTGAGAGGCTCAAATAAAAAAAGGGCACATTCTGGGATATATTCGGCGGATCTACAGGTGATAGACTCTTCCAATAACAAAATCTCATCACGGGACACTATAAATACATATCCGTGCAATCCTGGACAAAAAAATTGAAAATTTTGGTGATTTTCACTAGGGGTACCCACAGAAATGATCGAAAGTTGGAAATTTTGGATTAGGTTCGTGTCGATATTTGATCACATAAAGTTATAGGTCTTGAATAAGGTTTCTAATGCTTGAGAATCGTCCCAATCGGATAAATAAGAAGGAGATATGGTCAAAGCATTTTAGTAAAAGTGAGGCCACGGCAGCGCAATTAGAAGAGGCCCCGATGGGCTTCTTTTTCGGCACATGCCACCATTTCGGCAATATCTCCTTCGTTATTCGCCGGATTGGGTCGATTCTTGATGCGATGGGAGGCTAATTGAAGGCCTACGACATGGGGCGAGATCGATCGATAATCGTCAATTTTGTGGACACTTAGGATGTTTTTGCCATTTCTCAATTCTTTGTTCCTCCATTGTTTTGGCCATATCTCCTTCGTTATTAATCGATTGGGTCGAATCAAGCGGCGTTGGAAATATTATTCAAAGTACTATAGATCTAAAAAATCAAAATCGAAATTTGATTCCGGATTCATGGTGAGAGGCTCAAATAAAAGGAAGGGCACATTAAGGATATATTCGGCGGATCTACGGGTGATAGACTCTTCCGAATAACAAAATCTCATCACGGGACACTATAAATACATATCCGTGCAATCTGGACAAAAAAATTGAATTTTTATTTGAAAATTTTTCGGGTGATTTTCCTAAGGTACCCTAGAAATGATCGAAAGTTGGAAATTTTGGATTAGGTTCGTAATCGATATTTGATCACATAAAGTTATAGGTCTTGAATAAGGTTTCTAGCAGCGAGAATCGTCCCGATCGGATAAATGCGAAGGAGATATGGTCAAGCGATTTTAGTAAAAGTGAGGCCACGGCAGCGCAATTAGAGGAGGCCCCAGATGGGCTTCTTTTTCGGCACATGCCACCGTTTGGCAATATCTCCTTCGTTATTCGCCGGATTGGGTCGATTCTTGATGCGATGGGAGGCTAATTCGAAGGCTACGACATGGGCGAGATCGATCGATAATTGTCAATTTTGTGGACACTTAGGATGTTTTTGTCGTTTCTCAATTCTTTGTTCCTCCATTGTTTTGGCCATATCTCCTTCGTTATTCGTCCGATTGGGTCGAATCAAGCGGCGTTGGAAAGATTATTCAAAGTACTATAGATCTAAAAAATCAAAATCGAAATTTGATTCCGGATTCATGGTGAGAGGCTCAAATAAAAGGAAGGGCACATTACAGGATATATTCGGCGGATCTACGGGTGATAGACTCTTCAAATAACAAAATCTCATCACGGGACACTATAAATACATATCCGTGCAATTACGGACAATTGGGTGATTTTCCTAGGGGTACCCCTAGGGAAATGATCGAAAGTTGGAAATTTTGGATTCGGTTCGTAATCGATATTTGATCACATAAAGTTATAGGTCTTGAATAAGGTTTCTAGCAGCTTGAGAATCGTCCCAATCGGATAAGTAACGAAGGAGATATGGTCAAAGCAGTTTGGTAAAAGTGAGGCCACGGCAGCGCAATTAGAGGAGGCCCCGATGGGCTTCTTTTTCGGCACATGCCACCGTTTGGCAATATCTCCTTTGTTATTTATCGGATTGGGTCGATTCTTGCTGAAATGGGAGGCTAATTGAAGGCCTACGACATGGGCGAGATCGATATGATAATCGTCAATTTTGTGGACACTTGGGATATTTTTGCCGTTTCTCAATTCTTTGTTCCTCCATTGTTTTGGCCATATCTCCTTACGTTATTCGTCCGATTGGGTGAATCAAGCGGAGTTGGAAAGATTATTCAAAGTACTATAGATCTAAAAAATTAAAATCGAAATTTGATTCCGGATTCATGGTGAGAGGCTCAAATAAAAGGAAGGGCACATTGCAGGATATATTCGGAGGATCTACGGGTGATAGACTCTTCCAAATAACAAAATCTCATCACGGGACACTATAAATACATATCCGTGCAATCTGGACAAAAAAATTGAATTTTTATTTGAAAATTTTGAGTGATTTTCCTAGAGGTACCCTAGAAATGATCGAGATTGGAAATTTTGGATTAGGTTCGTAATCGATATTTGATCACATAAAGTTATATGTCTTGAATAAGGTTTCTAACGCTTGAGAATCGTCCCAATCGGATAAATGCTTGAAGGAGATATGGTCAAAGCGATTTTGGTAAAAGTGAGGCCACGGCAGCGCAATTAGAGGAGGCCCCGATGGGCTTCTTTTAGGCACATGCCACCGTTTGGCAATATCTCCTTCGTTATTTATCGGATTGGAGTCGATTCTTGCTGCGATGGGAGGCTAATTCGAAGGCCTACGACATGGGGCGAGATCGATACGATAATCGTCAATTTTGTGGACACTTAGGATGTTTTGCCGTTTCTCAATTGCTGTTCCTCCATTGTTTTGGCCATATCTCCTTCGTTATTCGTCCGATTGGGTCGAATCAAGCGGCGTTGGAAAGATTATTCAAAGTACTATAGATCTAAAAAATTAAAATCGAAATTTGATTCCCGGATTCATGGTGAGAGGCTCAAATAAAAGGAAGGGCACGTACAGGATATATTCGGCGGATATACGGGTGATAGACTCTTCGAATAACAAAATCTCATCACGGAACACTATAAATACATATACGTGCAATCTGGACAAAAAAATTGAATTTTATTTGAAAATTTTTGAGTGATTTTCCACTAGGGGTACCCCAGAAATGATCGAAAGTTGGAAATTTTGGATTAGGTTCGTAATCGATATTTGATCACATAAAGTTATAGGTCTTGAATAAGGTTTCTAGCGCCGAGAATCGTCCCAATCGGATAAATGTGAAGGAGATATGCTCAAAACGATTTAGTAAAAGTGAGGCCACGGCAGCGCGCAATTAGAGGAGGCCCCGATGGGCTTCTTTTCGGCACATGCCACCGTTTGGCAATATCTCCTTAGTTATTCGCCAGATTGGGTCGATTCTTGATGCGATGGGAGGCTAATTCGAAGGCCTACGACATGGGGCGAGATCGTCGATAATCGTCAATTTTGTGGACACTTAGGATGTTTTGTCGTTTCTCAATTCTTTGTTCCTCCATTGTTTTGGCCATATCTCCTTCGTTATTCGTCAGATAGGGACGAATCAAGCGGCGTTGGAAAGATTATTCAAAGTACTATAGATCTAAAAATCAAAATCGAAATTTGATTCCGGATTCATGGTGAGAGACTCAAATAAAAGGAAGGGCACATTAAGGATATATTCGGCGGATCTACGGGTGATAGACTCTTCCAAATAACAAAATCTCATCACGGGACACTATAAATACATATCCGTGCAATTACGGACAATTCGGGTGATTTTCCCTAGGGTACCCCTAGAAAATGATCGAAAGTTGAAATTTTGGATTAGGTTGTAATCGATATTTGATCACATAAAGTTATAGGTATTCGAATAAGGTTTCTAGCGCTTCGAGAATCGTCCCAATCGGATAAATACGAAGGAGATATGGTCAAAAGCGATTTACGGTAAAAGTGAGGCCACGGCAGCGCAATTAGAGGAGGCCCCAGATGGGCTTCTTTTTAGGCACATGCCACCGTTTGACAATATCTCCTTTGTTATTTATCGGATTGGGTCGATTCTTGCTGAAATGGGAGGCTAATTCGAAGGCCTACGACATGGGCGAGATCGATATGATAATCGTCAATTTTGTGGACACTTGGGATATTTTTGCCGTTTCTCAATTCTTTGTTCCTCCATTGTTTTGGCCATATCTCCTTCGTTATTAAATCCGATTGGGTCGAATCAAGCGGCGTTGGAAAGATTATTCAAAGTACTATAGATCTAAAAAATTAAAATCGAAATTTGATTCCCGGATTCATGGTGAGAGGCTCAAATAAAAGGAAGGGCACATGCAGGATATATTCGGAGGATCTACGGGTGATAGACTCTTCCAAATAACAAAATCTCATCACGGGACACTATAAATACATATCCGTGCAATCCTGGACAAAAAAATTGAATTTTATTTGAAAATTTTTGAGTGATTTTCCTAGGGTACCCCAGGGAAATGATCGAAAGTTGGAAATTTTGGATTAGGTTCGTAATCGATATTTGATCACATAAAGTTATAGGTCTTGAATAAGGTTTCTAACGCTTGAGAATCGTCCCAATCGGATAAATACGAAGGAGATATGGTCAAAGCGATTTAGTAAAAGTGAGGCCACGGCAGCGCAATTAGAGGAGGCCCCGATGGGCTTCTTTTTCGGCACATGCCACCGTTTGGCAATATCTCCTTCGTTATTTATCGGATTGGGTCGATTCTTGCTGAGATGGGAGGCTAATTCGAAGGCCTACGACATGGGGCGATATCGATACGATAATCGTCAATTTTGTGGACACTTCGATGTTTTTGCCGTTTCTCAATTCTTTGTTCCTCCATTGTTTTGGCCATATCTCCTTCGTTATTCGTCCGATTGGGTCGAATCAAGCGGCGTTGGAAAGATTATTCAAAGTACTATAGATCTAAAAAATTAAAATCGAAATTTGATTCCGGATTCATGGTGAGAGGCTCAAATAAAAGGAAGGGCACATGCAGGATATATTCGGCGGATATACGGGTGATAGACTCTTCCAAATAACAAAAGCTCAACACGGGAGACTCTAAATACATATACGTGCAATCTGGACAAAAATTGAATTTTATTTGAAAATTTTTAGGTGATTTTCCCTAGGGGTACCCCTGGGAAATGATCGAGAGTTGGAAATTTTGGATTAGGTTCGTAATCGATATTTGATCACATAAAGTTATAGGTCTTGAATAAGGTTTCTAACGCTTGAGAATCGTCCCAATCGGATAAGTAACGAAGGAGATATGGTCAAAGCGATTTGGTAAAAGTGAGGCCACGGCAGCGCAATTAGAGAGGCCCCGATGGGCTTCTTTTTAAGCACATGCCACCGTTTGGCAATATCTCGCCGTTATTCATCGGATTGGGTCGATTCTTGATGCGATGGGAGGCTAATTCGAAGGCCTACGACATGGGGCGAGATCGTCCCGATAATCGTCAATTTTGTGACACTTAGGATGTTTTTGTCGTTTCTCAATTGGTGTTCCTCCATTGTTTTGGCCATATCTCCTTCGTTATTCGTCCGATTAGGTCGAATCAAGCGGCGTTGGAAAGATTATTCAAGTACTATAGATCTAAAAAATCAAAATCGAAATTTGATTCCCGATTCATGGTGAGAGGCTCAAATAAAAGGAAGGGCACATTCAGGATATATTCGGCGGATCTACGGGTGATAGACTCTTCCAAATAACAAAATCTCATCACGGGACACTATAAATACATATCCGTGCAATTACGGACAATTGGGTGATTTTCCTAGGGTACCCCTAGGAAAATGATCGAAAGTTAAATTTTGGATTAGGTTGTAATCGATATTTGATCACATAAAGTTATAGGTATTCGAATAAGGTTTCTAGCAGCTTGAGAATCGTCCCAATCGGATAAGTAACGAAGGAGATATGGTCAAAGCAGTTTACGGTAAAAGTGAGGCCACGGCAGCGCAATTAGAGGAGGCCAGATGGGCTTCTTTTTCCGGCACATGCCACCGTTTCGGCAATATCTCCTTTGTTATTTATCGGATTGGGTCGATTCTTGCTGAAATGGGAGGCTAATTCGAAGGCCTACGACATGGGGCGAGATCGATATGATAATCGTCAATTTTGTGGACACTTCGGGATATTTTTTGCCGTTTCTCAATTGTTGTTCCTCCATTGTTTTGGCCATATCTCCTTCGTTATTCGTCCGATTGGGTCGAATCAAGCGGCGTTGGAAAGATTATTCAAAGTACTATAGATCTAAAAAATTAAAATCGAAATTTGATTCCCGGATTCATGGTGAGAGGCTCAAATAAAAGGAAGGGCACATTCTGGGATATATTCGGAGGATCTACAGGTGATAGACTCTTCCAAATAACAAAATCTCATCACGGGACACTATAAATACATATCCGTGCAATCCTGGACAAAAAAATTGAATTTTTATTTCGAAAATTTTTCAGGTGATTTTCCCTAGGGGTACCCCTAGGGGAAATGATCGAAAGTTGGAAATTTTGGATTCGGTTCGTAATCGATATTTGATCACATAAAGTTATAGGTCTTGAATAAGGTTTCTAGCGCTTGAGAATCGTCCCAATCGGATAAATACGAAGGAGATATGGTCAAAGCGATTTAGTAAAAGTGAGGCCACGGCAGCGCAATTAGAGGAGGCCCGATGGGCTTCTTTTTCCGGCACATGCCACCGTTTCGGCAATATCTCCTTCGTTATTTATCGGATTGGGTCGATTCTTGCTGAGATGGGAGGCTAATTCGAAGGCCTACGACATGGGGCGAGATCGATACGATAATCGTCAATTTTGTGGACACTTCCAGATGTTTTTTGCCGTTTCTCAATTGTTGTTCCTCCATTGTTTTGGCCATATCTCCTTCGTTATTCGTCCGATTGGGTCGAATCAAGTGGCGTTGGAAAGATTATTCAAAGTACTATAGATATAAAAATTAAAATCGAAATTTGATTCCGGATTCATGGTGAGAGGCTCAAATAAAAGGAAGGGCACGTGCAGGATATATTCGGCGGATATACGGGTGATAGACTCTTCCAAATAACAAAATCTCATCACGGGACACTATAAATACATATACGTGCAATCTGGACAAAAAAATTGAATTTTTATTTGAAAATTTTCGGTGATTTTCCTGAGGTACCCCTAGAAATGATCGAAAGTTGGAAATTTTGGATTAGGTTCGTAATCGATATTTGATCACATAAAGTTATAGGTCTTGAATAAGGTTTCTAACGCTTGAGAATCGTCCCAATCGGATAAATAACGAAGGAGATATGGTCAAAGCGATTTAGTAAAAGTGAGGCCACGGCAGCGCAATTAGAGGAGGCCCCGATGAGCTTCTTTTTCGGCACATGCCACCGTTTAGCAATATCTCCTTCGTTATTCATCGGATTGGGTCGATTCTTGATGCGATGGGAGGCTAATTGAAGGCCTACGACATGGGCGAGATCGATACGATAATCGTCAATTTTGTGGACACTTAGGATGTTTTTGTCGTTTCTCAATTGTTGTTCCTCCATTGTTTTGGCCATATCTCCTTCGTTATTCGTCCGATTGGGTCGAATCAAGCGGCGTTGGAAAGATTATTCAAAGTACTATAGATCTAAAAAATCAAAATCGAAATTTGATTCCCGGATTCATGGTGAGAGGCTCAAATAAAAGGAAGGGCACATTCTAGGATATATTCGGCGGATCTACAGGTGATAGACTCTTCCAAATAACAAAATCTCATCACGGGACACTATAAATACATATCCGTGCAATTCTGGACAATTCGGGTGATTTTCCCTAGGGGTACCCCTAGGGGAAATGATCGAAAGTTGGAAATTTTGGATTCCGGTTCGTAATCGATATTTGATCACATAAAGTTATAGGTATTCGAATAAGGTTTCTAACGCTTCGAGAATCGTCCCAATCGGATAAGTAACGAAGGAGATATGGTCAAAACAGTTTCTGGTAAAAGTGAGGCCACGACGACGCAATTAGAGGAGGCCCCCGATGGGCTTCTTTTTCCGGCACATGCCACCGTTTCGGCAATATCTCCTTTGTTATTTATCGGATTGGGTCGATTCTTGCTGAAATGGGAGGCTAATTCGAAGGCCTACGACATGGGGCGAGATCGATATGATAATCGTCAATTTTGTGGACACTTCGGGATATTTTTTGCCGTTTCTCAATTGTTGTTCCTCCATTGTTTTGGCCATATCTCCTTCGTTATTCGTCCGATTGGGTCGAATCAAGCGGCGTTGGAAAGATTATTCATAGTACTATAGATCTAAAAAATTAAAATCGATATTTGATTCGCGGTTTCATGGTGAGAGGCTCAAATAAAAGGAAGGGCACATTCTGGGATATATTCGGAGGATCTACAGGTGATAGACTCTTCCAAATAACAAAATCTCATCACGGGACACTATAAATACATATCCGTGCAATCCTGGACAAAAAAATTGAATTTTTATTTGAAAATTTTTGGTGATTTTCCACAGGGTACCCCTAGAAATGATCGAAAGTTGGAAATTTTGGATTAGGTTCGTGTCGATATTTGATCACATAAAGTTATAGGTCTTGAATAAGGTTTCTAACGCTTGAGAATCGTCCCAATCGGATAAGTAACGAAGGAGATATGGTCAAAGCGATTTGGTAAAAGTGAGGCCACGGCAGCGCAATTAGAGAGGCCCCGATGGGCTTCTTTTTAGGCACATGCCACCGTTTGGCAATATCTCCTTCGTTATTTATCGGATTGGGTCGATTATTGCTGAGATGGGAGGCTAATTTGAAGGCCTACGACATGGGGCGAGATCGATACGATAATCGTCAATTTTGTGGACACTTAGGATGTTTTTGCCGTTTCTCAATTCTTTGTTCCTCCATTGTTTTGGCCATATCTCCTTCGTTATTCGTCCGATTGGGTCGAATCAAGCGGCGTTGGAAAGAATATTCAAATTACTATAGATCTAAAAAATTAAAATCGAAATTTGATTCCGGATTCATGGTGAGAGGCTCAAATAAAAGGAAGGGCACATTACAGGATATATTGGCGGATATACGAGGTGATAGACTCTTCCAAATAACAAAATCTCATCACGGGACACTATAAATACATATACGTGCAATCTGGACAAAAAAATTGAATTTTTATTTGAAAATTTTTGGTGATTTTCCTAGGGGTACCCCTAGAAATGATCGAAAGTTGGAAATTTTGGATTAGGTTCGTAATCGATATTTGATCACATAAAGTTATAGGTCTTGAATAAGGTTTCTAACGCTTGAGAATCGTCCCAATCGGATAAATACTTGAAGGAGATATGGTCAAAGCGATTTAGTAAAAGTGAGGCCACGGCAGCGCAATTAGAGAGGCCCCGATGGGCTTCTTTTCGGCACATGCCACCGTTTGGCAATATCTCCTTCGTTATTCGCCGGATTAGGTCGAATCTTGCTGCGATGGGAGTCTAATTCGAATGCCTACGACAATGGGCGAGAACGAAACGATAATCGACAATGTTGAGGACACTTAGGATGTTTTTGTCGTTTCTCAATTTGTTGTTCCTCCATTGTTTTGGCCATATCTCCTTCGTTATTCGTCCGATTGGGTCGAATCTAGCGTCGTTGGAAAGATTATTCAAAGTACTATAGATATAAAAAATCAAAATCGAAATTTGATTCCGGATTCATGGTGAGAGGCTCAAATAAAAGGAAGGGCACATTACAGGATATATTCGGCGGATCTACGGTGATAGACTCTTCCAAATAACAAAATCTCATCACGGGACACTATAAATACATATCCGTGCAATTACGGACAATTGGGTGATTTTCCCTAGGGGTACCCCTAGAAATGATCGAGATTGGAAATTTTGGATTAGGTTCGTGTCGATATTTGATCACATAAAGTTATAGGTCTTGAATAAGGTTTCTAACGCTTGAGAATCGTCCCAATCGGATAAGTACGAAGGAGATATGGTCAAAAGCGATTTGGTAAAAGTGAGGCCACGGCAGCGCAATTAGAGAGGCCCCAGATGGGCTTCATTTACCGGCACATGCCACCGGTTTGGTAGTATCTCCTTCGTTATATATCGGAGTAGGTCGATTCTTGCTGCGATGGGCGGCTCATTCGAAGGCCTACGACATGGGGCGAGATCGATACGATAATCGTCAATTTTGTGGACACTTAGGATGTTTTTGTCGTTTCTCAATTCTTTGTTCCTCCATTGTTTTGGCCATATCTCCTTCGTTATTCGTCCGATTGGGTCGAATCAAGCGGCGTTGGAAAGATTATTCAAAGTACTATAGATCTAAAAAATCAAAATCGAAATTTAATTCCCGGATTCATGGTGAGAGGCTCAAATAAAAAAAAAGGGCACATTCTAGGATATATTCGGCGGATCTACAGGTGATAGACTCTTCCAATAACAAAATCTCATCACGGGACACTATAAATACATATCCGTGCAATCCTGGACAAAAAAATTGAAAATTTTGGTGATTTTCCTAGGGGTACCCACAGGAAATGATCGAAAGTTGGAAATTTTGGATTAGGTTCGTAATCGATATTTGATCACATAAAGTTATAGGTCTTGAATAAGGTTTCTAATGCTTGAGAATCGTCCCAATCGGATAAGTGAAGGAGATATGGTCAAAAGCAGATTTAGTAAAAGTGAGGCCACGGCAGCGCAATTAGAAGAGGCCCCGATGGGCTTCTTTTTCGGCACATGCCACCATTTGGCAATATCTCCTTCGTTATTCATGGATTGGGTCGATTCTTGATGCGATGGGAGGATAATTCGAAGTCCTACGACATGGGGCAAGATCGATACGATAATCGTCAATTTTGTGGACACTTCTGGATGTTTTTTGCCATTTCTCAATTGCTGTTCCTCCATTGTTTTGGCCATATCTCCTTCGTTATTCGTCCGATTGGGTCGAATCAAGCGGCGTTGGATATATAATTCAAAGTACTATAGATCTAAAAAATCAAAATCGAAATTTGATTCTCGGATTCATGGTGAGAGTCTCAAATAAAAGGAAGGGCACATTCTGGGATATATTCGGCGGATCTACAGGTGATAGACTCTTCCAAATAACAAAATCTCATCACGGGACACTATAAATACATATCCGTGCAATCCTGGACAAAAAAATTGAATTTTTATTTCGAAAATTTTTCAGATGATTTTCCCTAGGGGTACCCCTAGGGGAAATGATCGAAAGTTGGAAATTTTGGATTCCGGTTCGTAATCGATATTTGATGACATAAAGTTATAGGTCTTCGAATAAGGTTTCTAACGCTTTGAGAATCGTCCCAATCGGATAAGTAACGAAGGAGATATGGTCAAAACAGTTTCTGGTAAAAGTGAGGCCACGACGACACAATTAGAGGAGGCCCCCGATGGGCTTCTTTTTCCGGCACATGCCACCGTTTCGGCAATATCTCCTTCGTTATTTATAGGATTAGGTCGATTCTTGCTGCGATGGGAGGCTAATTCGAAGGCCTACGACATGGGGCGAGATCGATACGATAATCGTCAATTCGTTTCTCAATTGCTGTTCCTCCATTGTTTTGGCCATATCTCCTTCGTTATTCGTCCGATTGGGTCGAATCAAGCGGCGTTGGAAAGATTATTCAAAGTACTATAGATCTAAAAAATCAAAATCGAAATTTGATTCCCGGATTCATGGTGAGAGGCTCAAATAAAAAAAGGGCACATTCTGGGATATATTCGGCGGATCTACGGGTGATAGACTCTTCAATAACAAAATCTCATCACGGGACACTATAAATACATATCCGTGCAATCATTGACAAAAAAATTGAAAATTTTTGGTGATTTTCCACAAGGGTACCCACAGAAAGGATCGAAAGTTGGAAATTTTGGATTAGGGTTCGTAATCGATATTTGATCACATAAAGTTATAGGTCTTCGAATAAGGTTTCTAATGCTTCGAGAATCGTCCCAATCGGATAAGTAACGAAGGAGATATGGTCAAAACAGTTTCTGGTAAAAGTGAGGCCACGACGACGCAATTAGAAGAGGCCCCCGATGGGCTTCTTTTTCCGGCACATGCCACCATTTCGGCAATATCTCCTTCGTTATTCATCGGATTGGGTCGATTCTTGATGCGATGGGAGGATAATTCGAAGGCCTACGACATGGGGCAAGATCGATACGATAATCGTCAATTTTGTGGACACTTCCGGATGTTTTTTGCCATTTCTCAATTGCTGTTCCTCCATTGTTTTGGCCATATCTCCTTCGTTATTCGTCCGATTGGGTCGAATCAAGCGGCGTTGGATATATTATTCAAAGTACTATAGATCTAAAAAATCAAAATCGAAATTTGATTCCCGGATTCATGGTGAGAGGCTCAAATAAAAGGAAGGGCACATTCTGGGATATATTCGGCGGATCTACAGGTGATAGACTCTTCCAAATAACAAAATCTCATCACGGGACACTATAAATACATATCCGTGCAATCCTGGACAAAAAAATTGAATTTTTATTTCGAAAATTTTTCAGATGATTTTCCCTAGGGGTACCCCTAGGGGAAATGATCGAAAGTTGGAAATTTTGGATTCCGGTTCGTAATCGATATTTGATGACATAAAGTTATAGGTCTTCGAATAAGGTTTCTAACGCTTTGAGAATCGTCCCAATCGGATAACTAACGAAGGAGATATGGTCAAAACAGATTCTGTTAAAAGTGAGGCCAAGACTCCGCAATTAGAGGAGGCCCCCGATGGGCTTCTTTTTCCGGCACATGCCACCGTTTCGGCAATATCTCCTTCGTTATTTATCGGATTGGGTCGATTCTTGCTGCGATGGGAGGCTAATTCGAAGGCCTACGACATGGGGCGAGATCGATACGATAATCGTCAATTTTGTGGACACTTCCGGTTCTCAATTGCTGTTCCTCCATTGTTTTGGCCATATCTCCTTCGTTATTCGTCCGATTGGGTCGAATCAAGCGGCGTTGGAAAGATTATTCAAAGTACTATAGATCTAAAAAATCAAAATCGAAATTTAATTCCCGGATTCATGGTGAGAGGCTCAAATAAAAAAAAAGGGCACATTCTAGGATATATTCGGCGGATCTACAGGTGATAGACTCTTCCAATAACAAAATCTCATCACGGGACACTATAAATACATATCCGTGCAATCCTGGACAAAAAAATTGAAAATTTTTCAGGTGATTTTCCCTAAGTACCCACAGAAATGATCGAAAGTTGGAAATTTTGGATTAGGTTCGTAATCGATATTTGATCACATAAAGTTATAGGTCTTGAATAAGGTTTCTAATGCTTGAGAATCGTCCCAATCGGATAAGTAACGAAGGAGATATGGTCAAAGCATTTACAGTAAAAGTGAGGCCACGGCAGCGCAATTAGAAGAGGCCCCGATGGGCTTCTTTTTCGGCACATGCCACCATTTGCAATATCTCCTTCGTTATTCATCGGATTGGGTCGATTCTTGATGCGATGGGAGGATAATTGAAGTCTACGACATGGGGCAAGATCGATACGATAATCGTCAATTTTGTGGACATACGGATGTTTTTGCCATTTCTCAATTGCTGTTCCTCCATTGTTTTGGCCATATCTCCTTCGTTATTCGTCCGATTGGGTCGAATCAAGCGGCGTTGGATATATAATTCAAAGTACTATAGATCTAAAAAATCAAAATCGAAATTTGATTCTCGGATTCATGGTGAGAGTCTCAAATAAAAGGAAGGGCACATTCTGGGATATATTCGGCGGATCTACAGGTGATAGACTCTTCCAAATAACAAAATCTCATCACGGGACACTATAAATACATAACCCTGCAATCATGAACAAAAAAATTGAATTTTATTTGAAAATTTTTGAGATGATTTTCCCTAGGGGTACCCCTAGAAATGATCGAAAGTTGGAAATTTTGGATTAGGTTCGTAATCGATATTTGATGACATAAAGTTATAGGTCTTGAATAAGGTTTCTAACGCTTTGAGAATCGTCCCAATCGGATAAGTAACGAAGGAGATATGGTCAAAGCGATTTAGTAAAAGTGAGGCCACGGCAGCGCAATTAGAGGAGGCCCCTGATGGGCTTCTTTTTCCGGCACATGCCACCGTTTCGGCAATATCTCCTTCGTTATTTATCGGATTGGGTCGATTCTTGCTGCGATGGGAGGCTAATTCGAAGGCCTACGACATGGGGCGAGATCGATACGATAATCGTCAATTTTGTGGACACTTCCGGATGTTTTTTGTCGTTTCTCAATTGCTGTTCCTCCATTGTTTTGGCCATATCTCCTTCGTTATTCGTCCGATTGGGTCGAATCAAGCGGCGTTGGAAAGATTATTCAAAGTACTATAGATCTAAAACATCAAAATCGAAATTTAATTCCCGGATTCATTGTGAGAGGCTCAAATAAAAAAAGGGCACATTCTGGGATATATTCGGCGGATCTACAGGTGATAGACTCTTCCAATAACAAAATCTCATCACGGGACACTATAAATACATATCCGTGCAATCCTGGACAAAAAAATTGAAAATTTTCGGGTGATTTTCCCTAGGTACCCCTGGAAATGATCGAAAGTTGGAAATTTTGGATTAGGTTCGTAATCGATATTTGATCACATAAAGTTATAGGTCTTGAATAAGGTTTCTAATGCTTGAGAATCGTCCCAATCGGATAAGTACTTGAAGGAGATATGGTCAAAACGATTACGGTAAAAGTGAGGCCACGGCAGCGCAATTAGAAGAGGCCCCCGATGGGCTTCTTTTTCCGGCACATGCCACCATTTCGGCAATATCTCCTTCGTTATTCATCGGATTGGGTCGATTCTTGATGCGATGGGAGGATAATTCGAAGTCCTACGACATGGGGCAAGATCGATACGATAATCGTCAATTTTGTGGACACTTCTGGATGTTTTTTGCCATTTCTCAATTGCTGTTCCTCCATTGTTTTGGCCATATCTCCTTCGTTATTCGTCCGATTGGGTCGAATCAAGCGGCGTTGGATATATAATTCAAAGTACTATAGATCTAAAAAATCAAAATCGAAATTTGATTCTCGGATTCATGGTGAGAGTCTCAAATAAAAGGAAGGGCACATTCTGGGATATATTCGGCGGATCTACAGGTGATAGACTCTTCCAAATAACAAAATCTCATCACGGGACACTATAAATACATATCCGTGCAATCTGGACAAAAAAATTGAATTTTTATTTGAAAATTTTGAGATGATTTTCCTAGGGTACCCACAGAAATGATCGAGAGTTAAATTTTGGATTAGGTTCGTAATCGATATTTGATCACATAAAGTTATAGGTCTTCGAATAAGGTTTCTAACGCTTTGAGAATCGTCCCAATCGGATAAGTAACGAAGGAGATATGGTCAAAACAGTTTCTGATAAAAGTGAGGCCACGACGACGCAATTAGAGGAGGCCCCCGATGGGCTTCTTTTTCCGGCACATGCCACCGTTTTGGCAATATCTCCTTCGTTATTTATCGGATTAGGTCGATTCTTGCTGCGATGGGAGGCTAATTCGAAGGCCTACGACATGGGGCGAGATCGATACGATAATCGTCAATTTTGTGGACACTTCCGGATGTTTTTTGCCGTTTCTCAATTGCTGTTCCTCCATTGTTTTGGCCATATCTCCTTCGTTATTCGTCCGATTGGGTCGAATCAAGCGGCGTTGGAAAGATTATTCAAAGTACTATAGATCTAAAACATCAAAATCGAAATTTAATTCCCGGATTCATTGTGAGAGGCTCAAATAAAAAAAGGGCACATTCTGGGATATATTCGGCGGATCTACAGGTGATAGACTCTTCCAATAACAAAATCTCATCACGGGACACTATAAATACATATCCGTGCAATCCTGGACAAAAAAATTGAAAATTTTTCAGGTGATTTTCCCTAGGGGTACCCCTGGGGGAAATGATCGAAAGTTGGAAATTTTGGATTCCGGTTCGTAATCGATATTTGATCACATAAAGTTATAGGTCTTCGAATAAGGTTTCTAATGCTTCGAGAATCGTCCCAATCGGATAAGTAACGAAGGAGATATGGTCAAAACAGTTTCTGGTAAAAGTGAGGCCACGACGACGCAATTAGAAGAGGCCCCCGATGGGCTTCTTTTTCCGGCACATGCCACCATTTCGGCAATATCTCCTTCGTTATTCATCGGATTGGGTCGATTCTTGATGCGATGGGAGGCTAATTCGAAGGCCTACGACATGGGGCGAGATCGATACGATAATCGTCAATTTTGTGGACACTTCCGGATGTTTTTTGCCATTTCTCAATTGCTGTTCCTCCATTGTTTTGGCCATATCTCCTTCGTTATTCGTCCGATTGGGTCGAATCAAGCGGAGTTGGAAATATTATTCAAAGTACTATAGATCTAAAAAATCAAAATCGAAATTTGATTCCCGGATTCATGGTGAGAGGCTCAAATAAAAGGAAGGGCACATTCTGGGATATATTCGGCGGATCTACAGGTGATAGACTCTTCCAAATAACAAAATCTCATCACGGGACACTATAAATACATATCCGTGCAATCCTGGACAAAAAAATTGAATTTTTATTTCGAAAATTTTGAGTGATTTTCCTAGGTACCCTAGAAATGATCGAAAGTTGGAAATTTTGGATTCGGTTCGTAATCGATATTTTATCACATAAAGTTATAGGTCTTGAATAAGGTTTCTAACGCTTGAGAATCGTCCCAATCGGATAAATACGAAGGAGATATGGTCAAAGCGATTTAGTAAAAGTGAGGCCACGGCAGCGCAATTAGAGGAGGCCCCGATGGGCTTCTTTTTCGGCACATGCCACCGTTTGGCAATATCTCCTTCGTTATTCATCGGATTGGGTCGATTCTTGATGCGATGGGAGGCTAATTCGAAGGCCTACGACATGGGCGAGATCGATCGATAATCGTCAATTTTGTGGACACTTAGGATGTTTTTGTCGTTTCTCAATTCTTTGTTCCTCCATTGTTTTGGCCATATCTCCTTCGTTATTCGTCCGATTGGGTCGAATCAAGCGGCGTTGGAAAGATTATTCAAAGTACTATAGATCTAAAAATCAAAATCGAAATTTGATTCCCGGATTCATGGTGAGAGGCTCAAATAAAAGGAAGGGCACATTCTGGGATATATTCGGCGGATCTACAGGTGATAGACTCTTCCAAATAACAAAATCTCATCACGGGACACTATAAATACATATCCGTGCAATTCTGGACAATTCGGGTGATTTTCCCTAGGGGTACCCCTAGGGGAAATGATCGAAAGTTGGAAATTTTGGATTCCGGTTCGTAATCGATATTTGATCACATAAAGTTATAGGTCTTCGAATAAGGTTTCTAACGCTTCGAGAATCGTCCCAATCGGATAAGTAACGAAGGAGATATGGTCAAAACAGTTTCTGGTAAAAGTGAGGCCACGACGACGCAATTAGAGGAGGCCCCCGATGGGCTTCTTTTTCCGGCACATGCCACCGTTTCGGCAATATCTCCTTTGTTATTTATCGGATTGGGTCGATTCTTGCTGAAATGGGAGGCTAATTCGAAGGCCTACGACATGGGGCGAGATCGATACGATAATCGTCAATTTTGTGGACACTTCGGGATATTTTTTGCCGTTTCTCAATTGCTGTTCCTCCATTGTTTTGGCCATATCTCCTTCGTTATTCGTCCGATTGGGTCGAATCAAGCGGCGTTGGAAAGATTATTCAAAGTACTATAGATCTAAAAAATTAAAATCGAAATTTGATTCCCGGATTCATGGTGAGAGGCTCAAATAAAAGGAAGGGCACATTCTGGGATATATTCGGCGGATCTACAGGTGATAGACTCTTCCAAATAACAAAATCTCATCACGGGACACTATAAATACATATCCGTGCAATTCTGGACAATTCGGGTGATTTTCCCTAGGGGTACCCCTAGGGGAAATGATCGAAAGTTGGAAATTTTGGATTCCGGTTCGTAATCGATATTTGATCACATAAAGTTATAGGTCTTCGAATAAGGTTTCTAACGCTTCGAGAATCGTCCCAATCGGATAAGTAACGAAGGAGATATGGTCAAAAGCGTTTGTGGTAAAAGTGAGGCCACGACGACGCAATTAGAGGAGGCCCCCGATGGGCTTCTTTTTCCGGCACATGCCACCGTTTCGGCAATATCTCCTTTGTTATTTATCGGATTGGGTCGATTCTTGCTGAAATGGGAGGCTAATTCGAAGGCCTACGACATGGGGCGAGATCGATATGATAATCGTCAATTTTGTGGACACTTCGGGATATTTTTTGCCGTTTCTCAATTGTTGTTCCTCCATTGTTTTGGCCATATCTCCTTCGTTATTCGTCCGATTGGGTCGAATCAAGCGGCGTTGGAAAGATTATTCAAAGTACTATAGATCTAAAAAATTAAAATCGAAATTTGATTCCCGGATTCATGGTGAGAGGCTCAAATAAAAGGAAGGGCACATTCTGGGATATATTCGGAGGATCTACAGGTGATAGACTCTTCCAAATAACAAAATCTCATCACGGGACACTATAAATACATATTCGTGCAATCCTGGACAAAAAAATTGAATTTTTATTTCGAAAATTTTTGAGTGATTTTCCACAGGGTACCCACAGGAAATGATCGAAAGTTGGAAATTTTGGATTAGGTTCGTAATCGATATTTCATCACATAAAGATATAGGTCTTGAATAAGGTTTCTAACGCTTGAGAATCGTCCCAATCGGATAAGTAACGAAGGAGATATGGTCAAAATAGTTTCTGGTAAAAGTGAGGCCACGGCGACGCAATTAGAGGAGGCCCCCGATGAGCTTCTTTTTCCGGCACATGCCACCGTTTCGGCAATATCTCCTTCGTTATTTATCGGATTGGGTCGATTATTGCTGAGATGGGAGGCTAATTCGAAGGCCTACGACATGGGGCGAGATCAATACGATAATCGTCAATTTTGTGGACACTTCCGGATGTTTTTTGCCGTTTCTCAATTGCTGTTCCTCCATTGTTTTGGCCATATCTCCTTCGTTATTCGTCCGATTGGGTCGAATCAAGCGGCGTTGGAAAGATTATTCAAAGTACTATAGATCTAAAAAATCAAAATCGAAATTTAATTCCCGGATTCATGGTGAGAGGCTCAAATAAAAGGAAGGGCACATTCTGGGATATATTCGGCGGATCTACAGGTGATAGACTCTTCCAATAACAAAATCTCATCACGGGACACTATAAATACATATCCGTGCAATCCTGGACAAAAAAATTGAAAAATTTTCAGGTGATTTTCCCTAGGGGTACCCCTGGGGGAAATGATCGAAAGTTGGAAATTTTGGATTCCGGTTCGTAATCGATATTTGATCACATAAAGTTATAGGTCTTCGAATAAGGTTTCTAATGCTTCGAGAATCGTCCCAATCGGATAAGTAACGAAGGAGATATGGTCAAAACAGTTTCTGGTAAAAGTGAGGCCACGACGACGCAATTAGAAGAGGCCCCCGATGGGCTTCTTTTTCCGGCACATGCCACCATTTCGGCAATATCTCCTTCGTTATTCATCGGATTGGGTCGATTCTTGATGCGATGGGAGGCTAATTCGAAGGCCTACGACATGGGGCGAGATCGATACGATAATCGTCAATTTTGTGGGACACTTACGGATGTTTTTTGCCGTTTCTCAATTGCTGTTCCTCCATTGTTTTGGCCATATCTCCTTCGTTATTCGTCCGATTGGGTCGAATCAAGCGGCGTTGGAAAGATTATTCAAAGTACTATAGATCTAAAAAATTAAAATCGAAATTTGATTCCCGGATTCATGGTGAGAGGCTCAAATAAAAGGAAGGGCACATTCTGGGATATATTCGGCGGATCTACAGGTGATAGACTCTTCCAAATAACAAAATCTCATCACGGGACACTATAAATACATATCCGTGCAATTCTGGACAATTCAGGTGATTTTCCCTAGGTGTACCCCTAGGGGAAATGATCGAAAGTTGGAAATTTTGGATTCCGGTTCGTAATCGATATTTGATCACATAAAGTTATAGTTCTTGAATAAGGTTTCTAACGCTTGAGAATCGTCCCAATCGGATAAATGTGAAGGAGATATGGTCAAAGCGTTTACAGTAAAAGTGAGGCCACGACGACGCAATTAGAGGAGGCCCCCGATGGGCTTCTTTTTCCGGCACATGCCACCGTTTCGGCAATATCTTCTTTGTTATTTATCGGATTGGGTCGATTCTTGCTGAAATGGGAGGCTAATTCGAAGGCCTACGACATGGGGCGAGATCGATACGATAATCGTCAATTTTGTGGACACTTCGGGATATTTTTTGCCGTTTCTCAATTGCTGTTCCTCCATTGTTTTGGCCATATCTCCTTCGTTATTCGTCCGATTGGGTCGAATCAAGCGGCGTTGGAAAGATTATTCAAAGTACTATAGATCTAAAAAATTAAAATCGAAATTTGATTCCCGGATTCATGGTGAGAGGCTCAAATAAAAGGAAGGGCACATTCTGGGATATATTCGGAGGATCTACAGGTGATAGACTCTTCCAAATAACAAAATCTCATCACGGGACACTATAAATACATATTCGTGCAATCCTGGACAAAAAAATTGAATTTTTATTTCGAAAATTTTCAGTGATTTTCCTAGGTACCCCTAGGGAAATGATCGAAAGTTGGAAATTTTGGATTAGGTTCGTAATCGATATTTGATCACATAAAGATATAGGTCTTCGAATAAGGTTTCTAACGCTTGAGAATCGTCCCAATCGGATAAGTAACGAAGGAGATATGGTCAAAGCGATTTACAGTAAAAGTGAGGCCACGGCAGCGCAATTAGAGGAGGCCCCCGATGGGCTTCTTTTTCCGGCACATGCCACCGTTTCGGCAATATCTCCTTCGTTATTTATCGGATTGGGTCGATTCTTGCTGCGATGGGAGGCTAATTCGAAGGCCTACGACATGGGGCGAGATCAATACGATAATCGTCAATTTTGTGGACACTTAGGATGTTTTTGCCGTTTCTCAATTGCTGTTCCTCCATTTTTTTGGCCATATCTCCTTCGTTATTCGTCCGATTGGGTCGAATCAAGCGGCGTTGGAAAGATTATTCAAAGTACTATAGATCTAAAAAATCAAAATCTAAATTTAATTCCCGGATTCATGGTGAGAGGCTCAAATAAAAGGAAGGGCACATTCTGGGATATATTCGGCGGATCTACAGGTGATAGACTCTTCCAATAACAAAATCTCATCACGGGACACTATAAATACATATCCGTGCAATCTGGACAAAAAAATTGAAAATTTTCAGGTGATTTTCCCTAGAGTACCCACAGAAATGATCGAAAGTTGGAAATTTTGGATTAGGTTCGTAATCGATATTTGATCACATAAAGTTATAGGTCTTGAATAAGGTTTCTAATGCTTGAGAATCGTCCCAATCGGATAAGTAACGAAGGAGATATGGTCAAAAGCGATTTGGTAAAAGTGAGGCCACGACGACGCAATTAGAAGAGGCCCCCGATGGGCTTCTTTTTCCGGCACATGCCACCATTTCGGCAATATCTCCTTCGTTATTCATCGGATTGGGTCGATTCTTGATGCGATGGGAGGCTAATTCGAAGGCCTACGACATGGGGCGAGATCGATACGATAATCGTCAATTTTGTGGGACACTTACGGATGTTTTTTGCCGTTTCTCAATTGCTGTTCCTCCATTGTTTTGGCCATATCTCCTTCGTTATTAGTCCGATTGGGTCGAATCAAGCGGCGTTGGAAATATTATTCAAAGTACTATAGATCTAAAAAATCAAAATCGAAATTTGATTCCCGGATTCATGGTGAGAGGCTCAAATAAAAGGAAGGGCACATTCTGTGATATATTCGGCGGATCTACAGGTGATAGACTCTTCCAAATAACAAAATATCATCACGGGACACTATAAATACATATCGGTGCAATCCTGGACAAAAAAATTGAATTTTTATTTCGAAAATTTTTCAGGTGATTTTCCTTAGGGGTACCCCTAGGGGAAATGATCGAAAGTTGGAAATTTTGGATTCCGGTTCGTAATCGATATTTGATCACATAAAGTTATAGGTCTTCGAATAAGGTTTCTAACGCTTCGAGAATCGTCCCAATCGGATAAGTAACGAAGGAGATATGGTCAAAACAGTTTCTGGTAAAAGTGAGGCCACGACGACGCAATTAGAGGAGGCCCCCGATGGGCTTCTTTTTCCGGCACATGCCACCGTTTCGGCAATATCTCCTTCTTTATTCATCGGATTGGGTCGATTCTTGATGCGATGGGAGGCTAATTCGAAGGCCTACGACATGGGGCGAGATCGATACGATAATCGTCAATGCCGTTTCTCAATTGCTGTTCCTCCATTGTTTTGGCCATATCTCCTTCGTTATTCGTCCGATTGGGTCGAATCAAGCGGCGTTGGAAAGATTATTCAAAGTACTATAGATCTAAAACATCAAAATCGAAATTTAATTCCCGGATTCATTGTGAGAGGCTCAAATAAAAGGAAGGGCACATTCTGGGATATATTCGGCGGATCTACAGGTGATAGACTCTTCCAATAACAAAATCTCATCACGGGACACTATAAATACATATCCGTGCAATCCTGGACAAAAAAATTGAAAATTTTTCAGGTGATTTTCCCTAGGGTACCCCGGGGGGAAATGATCGAAAGTTGGAAATTTTGGATTAGGTTTCGTAATCGATATTTGTTCACATAAAGTTATAGGTCTTCGAATAAGGTTTCTAACGCTTCGAGAATCGTCCCAATCGGATAAGTAACGAAGGAGATATGGTCAAAACAGTTTCTGGTAAAAGTGAGGCCACGACGACGCAATTAGAGGAGGCCCCCGATGGGCTTCTTTTTCCGGCACATGCCACCGTTTCGGCAATATCTCCTTCATTATTCATCGGATTGGGTCCATTCTTGATGCGATGGGAGGCTAATTCGAAGGCCTACGACATGGGGCGAGATCGATACGACAACCGTCAATTTTCTGGACACTTCTGGATGTTTTTTGTCGTTTCTCAATTGCTGTTCTTACATTGTTTTGGCCATATCTCCTTCGTTATTCGTCCGATTGGGTCGAATCAAGCGGCGTTGGAAATATTATTCAAAGTACTATAGATCTAAAAAATCAAAATCGAAATTTGATTCCCGGATTCATGGTGAGAGGCTCAAATAAAAGGAAGGGCACATTCTGGGATATATTCGGCGGATCTACAGGTGATAGACTCTTCCAAATAACAAAATCTCATCACGGGACACTATAAATACATATCCGTGCAATCCTGGACAAAAAAATTGAATTTTTATTTCGAAAATTTTTCAGGTGATTTTCCCTAGGGGTACCCCTAGGGGAAATGATCGAAAGTTGGAAATTTTGGATTCCGGTTCGTAATCGATATTTGATCACAACAAGTTATTGGTCGTCGAATACGGTTTCTCACGCTTGAGAATCGTCCCAATCGGATAAGTAACGAAGGAGATATGGTCAAAGCAGTTTCTGGTAAAAGTGAGGCCACGGCAGCGCAATTAGAGGAGGCCCCCGATGGGCTTCTTTTTCCGGCACATGCCACCGTTTCGGCAATATCTCCTTCGTTATTCATCGGATTGGGTCGATTCTTGATGCGATGGGAGGCTAATTCGAAGGCCTACGACATGGGGCGAGATCGATACGATAATCGTCAATTCGTTTCTCAATTGCTGTTCCTCCATTGTTTTGGCCATATCTCCTTCGTTATTCGTCCGATTGGGTCGAATCAAGCGGCGTTGGAAAGATTATTCAAAGTACTATAGATCTAAAAAATCAAAATCGAAATTTGATTCCCGGATTCATGGTGAGAGGCTCAAATAAAAGGAAGGGCACATTCTGGGATATATTCGGCTGGTCTACAGGTGATAGACTCTTCCAAATAACAAAATCTCATCACGGGACACTATAAATACATATCCGTGCAATTCTGGACAATTCGGGTGATTTTCCCTAGGGGTACCCCTAGGGGAAATGATCGAAAGTTGGAAATTTTGGATTCCGGTTCGTAATCGATATTTGATCACATAAAGTTATAGGTCTTCGAATAAGGTTTCTAACGCTTCGAGAATCGTCCCAATCGGATAAGTAACGAAGGAGATATGGTCAAAAGCGATTTTACAGTAAAAGTGAGGCCACGGCAGCGCAATTAGAGGAGGCCCCCGATGGGCTTCTTTTTCCGGCACATGCCACCGTTTCGGCAATATCTTCTTTGTTATTTATCGGATTGGGTCGATTCTTGCTGAAATGGGAGGCTAATTCGAAGGCCTACGACATGGGGCGATATCGATACGATAATCGTCAATTTTGTGGACACTTCGGGATATTTTTTGCCGTTTCTCAATTGCTGTTCCTCCATTGTTTTGGCCATATCTCCTTCGTTATTCGTCCGATTGGGTCGAATCAAGCGGCGTTGGAAAGATTATTCAAAGTACTATAGATCTAAAAAATTAAAATCGAAATTTGATTCCCGGATTCATGGTGAGAGGCTCAAATAAAAGGAAGGGCACATTCTGGGATATATTCGGAGGATCTACAGGTGATAGACTCTTCCAAATAACAAAATATCATCACGGGACACTATAAATACATATTCGTGGAATCCTGTACAAAAAATTGAATTTTTATTTCGAAAATTTTTCAGGTGATTTTCCCCAGGGGTACCCCTAGGGGAAATGATCGAAAGTTGGAAATTTTGGATTAGGTACGTAATCGATATTTGATCACATAAAGTTATATTTCTAAGAATAAGGTTTCTAACGATATTAGAATCGTCACAATCGGATAATTAACGAAGGAGATATGGTCAAAAGCAGTTTACGGTAAAAGTGAGGCCACGGCAGCGCAATTAGAGGAGGCCCCCGATGGGCTTCTTTTTCCGGCACATGCCACCGTTTCGGCAATATCTCCTTCGTTATTTATCGGATTGGGTCGATTCTTGCTGCGATGGGAGGCTAATTCGAAGGCCTACGACATGGGGCTAGATCGATACGATAATCGTCAATTTTGTGGACACTTCCGGATGTTTTTTGCCGTTTCTCAATTGCTGTTCCTCCATTGTTTTGGCCATATCTCCTTCGTTATTCGTCCGATTGGGTCGAATCAAGCGGCGTTGGAAAGATTATTCAAAGTACTATAGATCTAAAAAATCAAAATCGAAATTTAATTCCCGGATTCATGGTGAGAGGCTCAAATAAAAGGAAGGGCACATTCTGGGATATATTCGGCGGATCTACAGGTGATAGACTCTTCCAATAACAAAATCTCATCACGGGACACTATAAATACATATCCGTGCAATCCTGGACAAAAAAATTGAAAAATTTTCAGGTGATTTTCCCTAAGGGTACCCCTGGGGGAAATGATCGAAAGTTGGAAATTTTGGATTCCGGTTCGTAATTGATATTTGATCACATAAAGTTATAGGTCTTCGAATAAGGTTTCTAATGCTTCGAGAATCGTCCCAATCGGATAAGTAACGAAGGAGATATGGTCAAAACAGTTTCTGGTAAAAGTGAGGCCACGACGACGCAATTAGAAGAGGCCCCCGATGGGCTTCTTTTTCCGGCACATGCCACCATTTCGGCAATATCTCCTTCGTTATTCATCGGATTGGGTCGATTCTTGATGCGATGGGAGGCTAATTCGAAGGCCTACGACATGGGGCGAGATCGATACGATAATCGTCAATTTTGTGGACACTTCCGGATGTTTTTTGCCGTTTCTCAATTGCTGTTCCTCCATTGTTTTGGCCATATCTCCTTCGTTATTCGTCCGATTGGGTCGAATCAAGCGGCGTTGGAAATATTATTCAAAGTACTATAGATCTAAAAAATCAAAATCGAAATTTGATTCCCGGATTCATGGTGAGAGGCTCAAATAAAAGGAAGGGCACATTCTGTGATATATTCGGCGGATCTACAGGTGATAGACTCTTCCAAATAACAAAATATCATCACGGGACACTATAAATACATATCCGTGCAATCCTGGACAAAAAAATTGAATTTTTATTTCGAAAATTTTTCAGGTGATTTTCCCTAGGGGTACCCCTAGGGGAAATGATCGAAAGTTGGAAATTTTGGATTCCGGTGCGTAATCGATATTTGATCACATAAAGTTATAGGTCTTCGAATAAGGTTTCTAACGCTTCGAGAATCGTCCCAATCGGATAAGTAACGAAGGAGATATGGTCAAAACAGTTTCTGGTAAAAGTGAGGCCACGACGACGCAATTAGAGGAGGCCCCCGACGGGCTTCTTTTTCCGGCACATGCCACCGTTTCGGCAATATCTCCTTCTTTATTCATCGGATTAGGTCGATACTTGATGCGATGGGAGGCTAATTCGAAGGCCTACGACATGGGGCGAGATCGATACGATAATCGTCAATTTTGTGGACACTTCCGGATGTTTTTTGTCGTTTCTCAATTGCTGTTCCTCCATTGTTTTGGCCATATCTCCTTCGTTATTCATCCGATTGGGTCGAATCAAGCGGCGTTGGAAAGATTATTCAAAGTACTATAGATCTAAAAAATCAAAATCGAAATTTGATTCCCGGATTCATGGTGAGAGGCTCAAATAAAAGGAAGGGCACATTCTGGGATATATTCGGCGGATCTACAGGTGATAGACTCTTCCAAATAACAAAATCTCATCACGGGACACTATAAATACATATCCGTGCAATTCTGGACAATTCAGGTGATTTTCCCTAGGGGTACCCCTAGGGGAAATGATCGAAAGTTGGAAATTTTGGATTCCGGTTCGTAATCGATATTTGATCACATAAAGTTATAGGTCTTCGAATAAGGT
>JAWKAU010000796.1:0-33000 GCA_033398695.1 Orobanche coerulescens
ATTAAACTTAATCAATTTGAAATTAAACTTAATCAATTTGAAATTAAACTTAATCGGTTCAAATAAAACGTAATTGATTCAATTTTATCTTAATCAATTTGAAATTTGAACTTAGTCGATTGAAATTGAACATAATCTGTTCAAATTGAAGCTAACCGATTTGAAATTAAATCTAACCAATTTGAAATTAAACTTAATCAATTTGAAATTAAACTTAATCAATTTGAAATTAAACTTAATCGCTTCAAATAAAACGTAATTGATTCATACAAATACTTTAAATAAATGTAACTAATTTTACACTGGGGGCTCATTTAGGTCGAAACGATGCTTAGTTGGACATTTTGGAGCTGTGTGGTCAACAGAATGACATATACTACACTTTTTTTTCACGTCCCTTTTTAGACGGAGTTGGTTGCATTGTGAAATCCTCAAATAGTTGGGGAATAACTGCAGTGCAAGTCTTTATATTGTGCCCTGTGCCTCCGCATCTAAGGCATGTTTGAATTTTACGGGTATGAGTCGAGGACTCAATCCCTAATGTGTGTCTCCTTTCTTTTGGTCGCCCTGCCTGCCTCGGATTGTCTGGTGGTTCACAAACTTTTACCTTGATGATAGCAGGAATGAACCAATCACTTGGGTGAGGTACTGGAATCACAGACCGTCCCCACATTTGGCGAAGCGTGGACACTTTATAGTAATCATGTATATACACAGTTTGGTCGTGATTTAGGTACCTTATAGCTGCAGCGGCATGATTGCACGAGATTATATCATGCTGGAACATCATACAACTGCATTTTTGCTCTCTCAAGTCCACAACATAATTTTTCCTGTTAGAGGTCACCTTGAACACCCCATAACTAAGAAATTGAACGTTCATGTTCAATCCAGCTCCGACCGCCTTCATCAATATCTCGTATGCATGATTCGTTAAAGGTACAGGACACTCATTTGCATTTTTATGTCGATCAGATATCCATTCTTCTACCACGGTTCGACATACCTCGAGAAGTGCGGAAACGGGCAGCCTTCTAGCCCATAGAAGACGGTTGTTCATGCTTTCAACGGCATTTGAATTCCTAACCTCGAATCGCCGGACTGGGCACCTCACACGAGCCCATTTATTTTCACCGACAGTTTCTTTCAAGTAGGTAGCTGCAGCTGGACATGCTATTTCTAAACTTTCCATATGCCTATTGTAGTCCTCAATACGATAGTTGTAAGCTGCCGCATTGAAAATTGCAACCACATGTTGACCATACTTAACCAAATGCTTCTGAACGTGGTAACAACATAACCCGTGATGCGCAAGTAGGAATACCTCTCTTATAGCATTTGCTATGGATGTAACACCCCAACTGGCGGTAATTACAGTGCCGTGAATCCCACACTGGGACCCACCAGGCGATATCCAAAACAGGTTAAATAAATATTATTTGTGATACCGAATCACAACGAAAAGTCATTTCTCCGATTAGGAGTTTATTAAAATGTGGCCAACGACCTTACAACACACAGGATCCGAAAAGAACAAGTATAAACCATATGGAGATGGAAAATACTTCAAATGTCAAATACAACCAAAAGTAATTTAAACGGAACAGGAAATAACACAACACGGTTTAACATAACCGGACAACAAAGATGAGGGGCCCCCGAACTAGTATCCTCCGAATCCTTCGCCGTCGACATGCTCTTCCCGTGCCTTGCCTTTGCCTCGACCTAAAATACAATACAAGTATTTCGCCCAACACAGGTCGATATACATGATAATCAATTCTTCGACATTATACAATTCACATATATAGATTTCAAGAAAATCATTCCGATTATTAATCATACCCCTCGGGCGTATGAAACAATCGATCACAAAATATCGAACACATCCAATCATACATGGTGCAGAAACGATTAACATTATGGCTCAAGATGGACATCACAATCGCCCGATCCGGAAATGTGTCCGTGCACATGTCCACCCCGTATACGGAATCCGAGAAATATCGTGGGACAATGTACCTAATTAGCCTCACGAACTAACTTCTCGTGTGCACGGTCCAATGTGGTGATATCCACGCATGACCATCGTGTGCCTGGCTAAAAATCCTACACAATAACCAATCGGCACGCAGATATGATTCCGGATATGTCACGATACAACATGACAACGAAACTCAAAGGATAACACATCCAATTAAGGATCAAGAAAGACTCACCAAAGTGAAAATAAGGATCAACGAAATCAATGATTCAAAGGGACGTGTTTGGGAATGCAACACCCATGATGAAACGAAACAACGTCAAGGACAATGTCAAATCACGACAAGCATTTCATAAACATTTCATACACATGAAATATATAACCATCACAAGAATCTAATCATCATTATAACCAAGCAAGATAACTTGCCTTAATACGGAGACGAGAATAGTCCTCTTCTTATCGGAACGAACGAACGGTCCTCGACAAGTTTTACCCGAACAATCAACCTTTAAACGAAATACATTTTACTCAAAACATATTCGTATAATTATTAATATAGGATTAGTAAGACGTCAACCTACAATCCTTTAGAATAGTTTGATACTACAGATTATTGAAACCTTATGCCAGGAATCCTTCTAACATCAACACAACTATAAGAATCGGTTTACAAAATTTACCGAATGTTCGCATGGTTCATCATAAACAAGAGTTCTATCGAGGGTATGTTGAATAACTAATCATGATGTTAAGATCATCTTATGATGATTAAACTTTCCAAAAACACTAAAAGGTTGAAAGGTAAAATCGCACATTATGATTATTCTCCTCTCATTAAATTGACTTTAAGCTAACAACAAGTTCATAAGTTACGAGATTACACCACACTAATGAAGGTTATCAAAGTCTTTGATACAAGGTGGAGGGTTCATTAACATGATGGGGAATTCACCAATTCTAGTATGATGATCAAAATGTTCTAAGTTCTCAATACATTAGATTAATGAAAAGTTATTGTTGTAATTATCAAAACCTTTATCAATCTTCAAAGACTAGTGAAGTGAACAATCATGATTTGTTAAAGCTTCTAAAGTTTCTGGACTAGATCACCTAATCTCATATTTAACATCATCAAGTTCTTCTCAAGGTAAATAAATACTTAAAATGGTGTTTAATCATTTTATGATATTAAGTTCTTGATTAAATCCGATTATGAAGAAGCTAACCTATCCATCAAAGTTCTCTTGAGCTAATTTCGTCCCGAAGTTGAGTAATGATACTACAAACATGATTAAAATCACTATATCATCAAGAACACCTCCAACAAACCCTTATTTAACATATTCATCAAAAGTGCTTAAAGAGTTTTATTATAACCATGTTTTACTTGCTTAATCTACTCTAGGTGAAGTATATTTCGACATTAATAATCAACATAAGAAAATAATGCAGAGAAGAAAACACACCAACCTCCGTAAATGAAGAATAACTTCAATGATATGAGAGAATATATCCGAACTTAAAAACAACTCCAAGTTTCCAAGAAATGAGCTCCACTCGAGATTCAAGCCTTAGAAACAAGTTGATGAAGGTTTATATTGTTTTTAGAGTGCGGAGGGATGATATGTGAAGAGAGAATTTCGGTTTGGTTCGTGGAGAAATGAAAAGCAGTGGTCCTATAAATAGGATGCGAGACCTAGCGCACGCTATCAGACAGTTTAGCGTACGCTAAGGCCCTTACGTACGCTATCCGGTCGATATAACGTCGTAAACGGCTTACAGTGGCTACCGTCTTGAATTATTGCAGCCGTTAGCGCACGCTAATGAAGAATGGGTTAGCGCACGCTAGTAAAAGTAGATTCTCACCGACATGACACTCGGACATAGATCGCATGCATGCTACCGGTTAAAAGGCTCACGTGCTGAAGTCAATCATTCCGATTCCCTCTTAGCGTACGCAATGTAGGAAACCTTTACGCACGCTAAGTCACATGTTTAGCGTACGTTAATAATACTATGTAGCGTACGCTACATTAACAAAAATCCGAAAATGCAACACTCTAATAACATCGAATCATCACATATGAAATAACAACGATATGATATTCAAATCTATAATACCTCAACATAAAACTAAGTGCAACGATTTCTAATAATCAGATTATCCAAATAATACAACGACAGGTAAAAATGAAAAGTTACAGTCGGATATTACATATCCCCCCCCTTAAAAAGAGTTTCGTCCCCGAAACTTAAGGGGTAAATACCTCGGGGTATCTTGCTCGCATACTATCCTCGGTCTCCCACGTAGCCTCCTCGACTCCGTGTCGCGACCACTGAACTTTCAGTAGGGGGATCGTCTTGTTCCGCAATTGCTTGATCCTCCTCTCGAGTATCCGTCAGACGCTCCTCGTACGAATGATCTTCTGCTAAATCAATGTCTTCGAATTGAAGTACGTGGCTCGGATCGGCAACATATTTCCTCGGAGAGACATGAAACACGTTGTGAATCTTACTCAAGGTCGGTGGCAAGGCTAGTCGATAGGCGGATCACCTACACGCTCCAAAACCTCAAACGGCCCAATATACCTTGGGCTCACACCCCTTTTCCCGAAACGAAAAACACCTCGAGTAGGAGACACCTTCATTAACACATGGTCACCAACCTCGAACTCAAGCGGTCTACGACGATGGTGACATAAGACTTGCCGACTTTGAGCCGTTAACAACCGACTCTTAATCAAAGTGATCTTCTCACGGGCGGCTAACAACATATCGGGTTCCGTACCCGGAGATTCCGGCGATTCGTCCCAACACAAAGGGGACCTACGGCGGCGGCCATATAATGCCTCATACGGTGCCATCCGAATCAAGCGTGCCAACTATTATTATAAGTGAATTCCACCAAAGGCACTGGGCTTCCCAATCGTCCTTCCAATCAAGAGCACATGCTCTCAACATATCTTCTAGAGTCCGTATGGTTCTCTCCAGTGACCATCGATCTGTGGATGGAAAGCCGTCGAAATTCAGCTGCGTACCCATCGCACGATGAATCGCCTTCGAAATGTGACACAAATCGCCGTCACGGTCTGATACAATGCTCTTGGGGGTACTGTAGTCTCACAATTTCCTTAATAAGCAGTGGGCCAATCTCTCGGGGCCCCATGTGTCCTTAATTTCCAAGAAGTGAGCTGATTTGGTCGACGATCCACAATCACCCAAATCGTATTCATTCCTCGGCGACTCGTCGGCAAGCTAGTGATAAAATCCATAGATATGTCTTCCCATTTCCATTCAGAATCGGGAGCGGTTTCGAGATTCTGCGGGTCAGGTGCTCAATCTTAACCTGGCGAGTCAAACACCTCAAACGAATTCGGCAACCTCACGCTTCATATTCCCCACCAATAATTCTCGCTTCAAATCCTTATACATCTTGCTAGAGCCGGGTGAATAGAGTACGGGGTAGCATGGGCTTCTCTCATGATAGAGTTCTTCAACTCTTCGTCGGTACACAAACTCGATTTCTAAACGTATCAATCCATCCTCGTGGATCACGAATCCAGGGCTTTCCACAGGTTACTTCATCCCGAACCCGAGATAAGAATGGGTCCGTAATTTGCTTCGATTTGATCATATCATCAAGAGACGAAGAAATATCAAAGGGTGCAAAGTTGTCCCCGAACACGCTGTAACCAAACTTCAATTTACGGTCTCATAAGGTCCAACTGCAATTCCTTCGTCATTAAACGACTCGGCATCTGCTCTGCCTTGTCTTTCGGCTCAATGCGTCGGCAACCACATTTGCTTTACCGGATGATAAAGGATTTCGATATCATAGTCCTTGATTAATTCCACCACCTTCTTTGCCTCATGTTCAACTCCTTCGAGTAAAAATGTACTTTAGGCTCTTGTGGTCCGTAAAGATCGGCGAGTAACTCCATAAAGATAGTGACGCTTGATTTTCAAAGCAAACACCACATTGCCAACTCCAAGTCGTGGGTCGGATAGTTAACTTCATAGGTCGCAATTGTCTCGATGCATAGGCGATTACTTTCCCTTCTGCATTAATACACATCCCGGACCACTGCCTCGACGCGTCACTATACACCACAAATCCTTCCGTTCCCTTTGGTAAGACCAAAGCAGTGCGAAATCAATCGACTCTTGAGCTCTTCAAAACTCTTCTGACATGCTTCTGACCACAAATACTTCTTGTCCTTCCGCAGTAAGTTGGTTATCGGTTGCGAAATTTTAGAGAATCCCTCCACGAATCGTCGGTAGTAACCTGCTAGGCCGAGGAAACTACGAACTTCCTTCACGTTCTTCGGTGGTAGCCAATCTCGAATGGCTTCCGTCTTTTGTGGGTCCACTCTCACCCCTTCGGCTGATATCACATGCCCGAGAAAGACAACCTCAGGCATCCAGAACTCACACTTAGAAAATTTCCCATAAAGTTGTTCTCGCCTCAAAGTATCGAGAACTTGGTGGAGGTGATTCTCGTGTTCCTCGTAGTCGCGAGAGTAAATCAGAATGTCGTCAATGAAAACGACTACAAAGCGATCCATATAGTTACTAAAAACTCGATTCATCAACTCCATGAATACTGCCGGTGCATTAGTCAGTCCAAATGGCATCACCACGAACTCATAATGCCCATAGCGAGTACGGAATGCTGTCTTCGAAATGTCGGACTCTCGAATCCTCAACTGATGATAACCAGATCTTAAGTCGATCTTAGAAAACACGGCGGCTCACGAAGTTGGTCCAATAAATCGTCAATACGAGGCAAGGGATACTTGTTCTTGATGGTTACCCTGTTCACTCACGGTAATCAATACAAGCGCGAGGATCCATCTTTCTTCCGCACAAATAACACCGGTGCTCCCCAAGGACGCACTAGGTCGAATATAGCCTTTGTCACCAACTCCTCAAGTGGTTCTTCAATTCTTGCATCTCGGTCGGAGCCATACGATGCGGTGCTTTTGAGAGCGGGGCGTACTGGTTCTAACTCAATAATAAATTCCACGTCACGATGAGGAGGTAAGCACAGCGGCTCGTGCTGAAATACATCGGGTAATCTCGGACTACGGAATGTCGGCCAATTCAATCGATCGATCGGCTGATTTGGTCATGTAGCACCAATAACCAATACACCCTTGATTAAGCGGTTTATTGCTTTCATAGCTGATGACTCTCCCGAGCAGTGGGATTATCACCTCGAAAAATACACTCGAATCCATCGCCAGTGGCGGTAACCATCCGCTTGCGGACACTGAGTATTGCATCGTGACGATCCATCCAATCGATGCCCAAGATTATATCATCCTTAGTTAGATCGACTACAATCAAATTTGACAACCACTCACGGTCGTTCAAACGAATCGGACAGTCCTGGACTTCACGATTTCCAATAATCCTTCTACCATCAGGTAGACCAATCACGTAGGGCTCACAATTGATAACATGGTTTAGAGGCAAACGACTTAAACAAGAAGAAGATATAAAGGAGTGTGAAGCACCGGTATCAAAAAGAACGCACACAGGCTGGGAGTGGATCTCGAGTATACCTGAAATCATGCTGGCCTCGGGATCATCAGCTCTCTTCATCTCGTAAATCCTGGGTTTCGCAGTTCCGGCACCAGGTGTAACACTTTGATTCCCACGGCCCATTCCCTTATTCGCCCCGGTGGTCTGGTAGGAAGCGGACGGAGGCGTCCGGTTACAGACAGAGGATTGAATAGGAGTATGAGACGCCATGGATTATGTTCGGGCCCACCCCTGCAAAAACGAGCACGGTGACCAAACTTGCCACAAGTAAGGCAGGTGACGGCATGCTTCGGGCATTTGGTGCTGACATGCCCCTGGTCTCCGCAGTTATAGCACACAACAGATGAAGGGACCGCTCGAGAGTGCGATCCAGCTGGCTTCGACGCCATGGGTGGTCGATCAGAGGGGTTTGGCAATGACTGGGGCTTCCTGAATGTCCCCCGGTTACTCTCAGTCTGATTCTGATTCTTAGACCTTTTGTTGTTGGACTGTGGTTGTTTCTTGGAAATCTCCTTCGCGGTGAGTTCGTACTCCAGAGCCTTCTCGATAAACTCTGGTAAGGTAGTACAGTGGTGATTCAACAGCTGCATTCTCATTCGGGGTTTAAGCCTCTTGAGAAAGTATTTGATCTTGTCGGCCTCTGTTCGGATAATTGTTGTGGCAAAAGGAAGGAGTGCCTGGAATTTCTCAGCAACAGCTAATACATCATCGTCTTCAGACGGGTCGGGGTTCAAAAGTTCCGACAGTTTGGCCTCACGGAGTGGTCACGGATAATGTGGTCTAGCATGAGGTTTTTAAATTCCTCCCATGTGCAAACACCATCAGCTGGCCTCACTGAAAGCCACCAGGTATGAGCGCTTTTGCTAAGATAATACGCGGCTACCGAGACACGATTCTCTTCCGGGCAGTCCACCATCTGGAAAAGTTTCTCAAAATGCTCGATCCAGTGCACAATGTCAGCCGGCTCAGAGGAGCCCTCATAAGTCGGTGGTCGGCGAGAGATGTCGGCTGATAATCCGACTCACGGGTCCGCCAATCACGGGAGGAGGATGAGCCCCTTCTTTGGCCGGCGATGGCGGCCCTGCATAGCTTCCATTAGTGGACCCATCTGGTCATTCGTGTCATCATGCCGCATTACGGCGTAAGGATCGACACGTGCATCCCCGCGCCCACCGTGGTGCGATTGTTCCCTAGAAGGTGAACCACCTCTGCGGAACTCGATCCGCATTCGCGCGTCTGTTGGCTCGAGGTATTGGGATTCGGCCCCTTCCGGCCTCGTCCCCCTCGCCACGACCTCTCGTGTTTCTTTCCATCTTGAAAGAATCAATCGTAATGATAACCATAAGTACGATTCAAGATACTAAAATCCATGCCAAGTTAATAGCAACAAGGAATTACATATTAAAGGAAAACGGTTATCGATACCACAAATGTCGCACCGAATATCCTATCGGTATCAAGTCGAACAATTTCGATTATACAATAAATTGAGATTTACCTCGGATTATCAATCGGATAAATCATCACAATTCCTTGAAATAACATGATCAACAAAGAGATCCATACTGATATCAATATCATGCCAGTAATTAAACCATGGCTCATAAAGTACATACCGCATTTGGCTCGCAGGGTCAGGCGCTTGCACAGGTCACACGTGACACGAAGGTTTCTTGATACTAGTTCATTTCTCAATGACTCATGAAAGAAAATGACTCTCTGATACCATCTTCTGTAACACCCCAACTGGCGGTAATTACAGTGCCGTGAATCCCACACTGGGACCCACCAGGCGATATCCAAAACAGGTTAAATAAATATTATTTGTAATACCGAATCACAACGAAAAGTCATTTCTCCGATTAGGAGTTTATTAAAATGTGGCCAACGACCTTACAACACACAGGATCCGAAAAGAACAAGTATAAACCATATGGAGATGGAAAATACTTCAAATGTCAAATACAACCAAAAGTAATTTAAACGGAACAGGAAATAACACAACACGGTTTAACATAACCGGACAACAAAGATGAGGGGCCCCCGAACTAGTATCCTCCGAATCCTTCGCCGTCGACATGCTCTTCCCGTGCCTTGCCTTTGCCTCGACCTAAAATACAATACAAGTATTTCGCCCAACACAGGGTCAGATATACATGATAATCAATTCTTCTGACATTATACAATTCACATATATAGATTTCAAGAAAATCATTCCGATTATTAATCATACCCCTCGGGCGTATGAAACAATCAGTCACAAAATATCGAACACATCCAATCATACATGGTCTGTGAAACGATTAACATTATGGCTCAAGATGGACATCACAGTACGCCCGATCCGGAAATGTGTCCGTGCACATGTCCACCCCGTATACGGAATCCAGAAATATACGTGGGACAATGTACCTAATTAGCCTCACGAACTAACTTCTCGTGTGCACGGTCCAATGTGGTGATATCCACGCATGACCATCGTGTGCATGGCTAAAAATCCTACACAATAACCAATCGGCACGCAGATATGATTCCGGATATGTCACGATACAACATGACAACGAAACTCAAAGGATAACACATCCAATTAAGGATCAAGAAAGACTCACCAAAGTGAAAATAAGGATCAACGAAATCAATGATTCAAAGGGACGTGTTTGGGAATGCAACACCCATGATGAAACGAAACAACGTCAAGGACAATGTCAAATCACGACAAGCATTTCATAAACATTTCATACACATGAAATATATAACCATCACAAGAATCTAATCATCATTATAACCAAGCAAGATAACTTGCCTTAATACGGAGACGAGAATAGTCCTCTTCTTATCGGAACGAACGAACGGTCCTCGACAAGTTTTACCCGAACAATCAACCTTTAAACGAAATACATTTTACTCAAAACATATTTGTATAATTATTAATATAGGATTAGTAAGACGTCAACCTACAATCCTTTAGAATAGTTTGATACTACAGATTATTGAAACCTTATGCCAGGAATCCTTCTAACATCAACACAACTATAAGAATCGGTTTACAAAATTTACCGAATGTTCGCATGGTTCATCATAAACAAGAGTTCTATCGAGGGTATGTTGAATAACTAATCATGATGTTAAGATCATCTTATGATGATTAAACTTTCCAAAAACACTAAAAGGTTGAAAGGTAAAATCTGCACATTATGATTATTCTCCTCTCATTAAATTGACTTTAAGCTAACAACAAGTTCATAAGTTCTGAGATTACACCACACTAATGAAGGTTATCAAAGTCTTTGATACAAGGCTGGAGGGTTCATTAACATGATGGTGTATTCACCTATTCTTGTATGATGATCAAAATGTTCTAAGTTCTCAATACATTAGATTAATGAAAAGTTATTGTTGTAATTATCAAAACCTTTATCAATCTTCAAAGACTAGTGAAGCTGAACAATCATGATATGTTAAAGCTTCTAAAGTTACTGTACTAGATCACCTAATCTCATATTTAACATCATCAAGTTCTTCTCAAGGAAAATAAATACTTAAAATGGTGTTTAAACATTTTATGATATTAAGTTCTTGATTAAATCCGATTATGAAGAAGCTAACCTATCCATCAAAGTTCTCTTGAGCTAATTTCGTCCGAAGTTGAGTAATGATGACTACAAACATGATTAAAATCACTATATCATCAAGAACACCTCCAACAAACCCTTATTTAACATATTCATCAAAAGTGCTTAAAGAGTTTTATTATAACCATGTTTTACTTGCTTAATCTACTCTAGGTGAAGTATATTTCGACATTAATAATCAACATAAGAAAATAATGCAGAGAAGAAAACACACCAACCTCCAGAAATGAAGAATAACTTCAATGATATGAGAGAATATATCCCGAACTTAAAAACAACTCCAAGTTTCCAAGAAATGAGCTCCACTCCGAGATTCAAGCCTTAGAAACAAGTTGATGAAGGTTTATATTGTTTTTAGAGTGCAGAGGGATGATATGTGAAGAGAGAATTTCGGTTTGGTTCGTGGAGAAATGAAAAGCAGGCTGGTCCTATAAATGGTATGCGAGACCTAGCGCACGCTATCGGAGACGATTTAGCGTACGCTAAGGCCCTTACGTACGCTATCCGGTCGATATAACGTACGTAAACGGCTTACAGTGGCTACTGTCTTGAATTATTGCAGGCCGTTAGCGCACGCTAATGAAGAATGGGTTAGCGCACGCTAGTAAAAGTAGATTCTCACCGACATGACAGCTCAGACATAGATCGCATGCATGCTACCGGTTAAAAGGCTCACGTGCTGAAGTCAACTGCTGTCAGATTCCCTCTTAGCGTACGCAACAGAGGAAACCTTTACGCACGCTAAGTCACATGTTTAGCGTACGTTAATAATACTATGTAGCGTACGCTACATTAACAAAAATCCGAAAATGCAACACTCTAATAACATCGAATCATCACATATGAAATAACAACGATATGATATTCAAATCTATAATACCTCAACATAAAACTAAGTGCAACGATTTCTAATAATCAGATTATCCAAATAATACAACGACAGGTAAAAATGAAAAGTTACAGTCGGATATTACAATGGATTTGTTCCCGTCTGAAACAATCGAGAGGTCCCTTGGACAACCAAAGGCCTCTTTCAATTTGTACATGAATTACTTCCACGACTCATCGCATTCGACGTCGCCAACTCCAAAAGCAAGTGGAAATATCTGATTGTTACCATCTTTTGTAACAGAAACAAATAATACTCCTCGATACTTACTCCGAAGGTGTGTCCCATCAATAACAATAATTGGTCTAGCATAACGAAATCCAGATACAGAAGCCCCCAAAGCATAAAACATGTATTTAAATTTTCCAGTATTTGCATCAACCACATAATCAGTTATGGTACCTGGATTCGTCACCTCCAACATATGCAAGTACGATGGGATCATTCTGAAAGAATCCTGATGGTCTCCATATATCACCGAGATATCATGGTTGCGAATGCTCAATGCCAAGCCATAACGGACTGTCAAACAATAGTCATTCTTAAGTTGAGCCTGCACTAGCTTCGAGGTAAGAGTGGAGGTAAGTGAAGACGAATATAAGTGAAGAACGATCCCTTACAACCTTCAAGAATCAATGAAAACTTGCTTAATACATGAACCTATACCAATTCCACGAGTTATGGACATCTAGGAAGGAGTTTCAGCAGCTTAGGTGTGAGTTGAGAGTGAGAAATAAATTTATGGTTCGGGAGGAAATGAAAGGTGGTTGCTGTCATGTTTATAGGAAATTAAATCTAATGTACGCTAACAACCTTAATTACATAGCTTATGCTAACGGGCTACGTAGCTCACTGTCTAAATTCTATCCTCTGTTTTGCGTAAGCTACTAGGCATTACGGACGTTAAGTGTTCTCTTAGGGCATGTTATTCACTAACATTGCGTACGTTATCAATCTCACGTAACTTACTGCGTCGTTCTTGTAACACTCCCAAGACGTTCAGGGCATATTACAGCGCCGTGGATCCAACCTTTTTGGAATCCACCAGGCTAACGCACAATATCGACTTCACGACCAAATGACAACATCATCAACATATAAACGACTTCACAATTTAAGACATTAAAAAACGAATAGACTGAACCCAACAGTACAATTCAACATTAAAATCCTTCCCCAAATCGGGTACACAAACAAGCACAAGTCCAAAAGAAGAAAGTACTCGAGTACTGAAACAGATGACATAATTAATAAGTTTAAAATACAAAACACTAAACAAACGACCATTGAACAGAATCACCCTTGCCCATCATCCTCGTACTGTCCGCATGCTCGTTCCTGTAACACCCCCAAAACCATATGGGAATATTACACGACGTAGATCCTTTCCACAAGGATCTACCAGGCTAAACATCACAGAACAACCAAATGCTTGCCCAGCCAGGGTCAAACAATATAATAATATAGACCGTTATGGTCACTTACAAGTAAATATACGGACCGATGAGGTCACACGACTCAATCAACAGAACTAACTTTATACAACATTACCCGCACAAGGGTCGAAGCACAATACAGCGGAAGAAAGATTTCAACTCTGACAATACAACACAACTCAACTAAACTCCCAACTCTTGATTAGTATCGTAGCTCGTCACTTCCTGTGCCAATCCTGTGACTGCTCCCTCGAACCTGCATGTACCTGGATGCAAAACAGATATCCACCCCCGATTACTCGGGGGTTAGTAAAACTCCACTGTTTTACTAGTGCAAGTATCAAATCATATGAAATGTAACGATCAAACATTAACCAAGGATCAGATACAATAACCAAGTATCAAATCATTCCCAAGAGGTTTTAACAAAGGAAAACAGGCTATGAAGCATTTATAAAACAAGATCATCATATCAGGGATTTTTTTAGAAATACAAAACCTCTAAGACCTCGAGTCCTGATTTGTAAAACCGTTTTGAAAAACTTAGGGTTTTAACCCCAAATCTCTATTCGTATTTCGGTAATTTACAGTACGAAAATATTTCCACAAATCTCATGGGGCTCGGCCCAACATTTTTTCCTTGAAAACTTCCTTTTCGAAATTTAGCTTATCAAAACATATTCATGACTCCATGATCTCCTACCACAAGTCTCCATAGGTTCTGTAATATCCGGAATTTCTACTACCGTTGTTTAATATTATTTTACCCGAGTTATATTGTATAGCGTGGAATCTGTACAGTATGGATAAAATAAATGAAGAACTGAGACATATGTATTGGTATTATTACCGCACTTGGTTGACAGTTGTATTGGAAAACATTGCGTGTCGGGCTTATTATATGAGAATATTGTTGGAAGATGTATATGTATTCAGTATGCCATATGTTCGTATTCTGCATGTCGAGACGTTGGATAAGAGTAGCTGAAAATGGCTCAGTGTAGCATTATTAGCGCACACTAATATTCATGTATAGCGCACGCTATCGCGCAGGTACAGCGCACGCTACGGGCATAGGTTAGCGTACTCTAGTGCAGAACAACTCAGAGGGAATCTACGTGTGGACCCGGCCATTTTCGGCGCATGTTCTGATAAGTCAACGGATGTTGTAATGTAGTACTAGCGCATGCTAAAACCTAAGGACTAGCGCACGCTAACTGCAGATCGGACAAAAAGAAATCTTATCCTCATTAGTGCTTTCAGCATGTGGGGACACAGGGGTAGGTGCAGACTGTAGCAAGTCAACTACGATAGCACACGCTAGTAAGGACAAAGTAGCACACGCTAATGACAGTCAGTAAATATATGACTGCAGATGTGAATTATGTTCATTCGGCCATTCCTTCCTTTATTTTTAGAGAGAGAGTTTTTAGAGAGAAGTTTGAGGTTCCAAACACTGAGAGATGATGATCTTTTACAAGATTAAGCTGAGGAACATGGATTAAAGTCTTGTTCTTGAAGTTATTGATGATTTTTGGAATGAAGTTGATTGTTCTCCTTCATGGTTCGTCTATACAAGGTAATCACTCTTCATATTTGGATTTCGTTTTGGATTGAATGTTGATATTCTTGAGTTGATGTTTATTACATAAACAAGTTGACAAGCATGATTATGTGATGGATTACCGGATTATGATGATATTAATATGTTTCGTGTGATTTGAATTGTGTAGTTCGTTTTCTTGAGATAAGTTGGTTAATCCTCCTTCTCCTTTGCGGATGTTGATGTCATTGCTGATGATTAATCTCTGTAATGTGAGGTTAGGGAAGTGTTGTTAGGATTCTTGGTGTTCATGATGTTGATATTTGAGGAAGAAGATGATATGTGAATATATGAATTGGATTAAGAGTTGGATGATTGTCTATATGTTAAAGGATATCAGATTTCGTTGTAATATGGAACGAGATATGGGCTGAGACCCTAATGTTTCAAAAGGCTTTTTCATGTTTTCTAAAACTCCCAAGAATTATAAAACACTTTATCAATCGTTTATCTGTTTCGTTCCTGCCTTTCGGGGTTTTGGTTTACTTGTTCAAATGAAACTTCTCGGGAAGTCTTTCGCTGTGTTGATTTGTTTTAATGTTTTGTCATAGCATGTTTGAGGTGATCCAGGATGGGTTAATGATTGATGCTGCGAGTCATATGCGGGAAAGGAGTTTTTAACGGAATTTATATATTGAGATTTTGGAACTCTATCATGTGGTTGTCCCGATGGAATATCAGTGGATATTGGTGATGAACCGAATTGGTATACAGGAGTATGGATGTAGTCGAGCATTTGCATACTTCTGATTTTTAAAATTTCGAAATCGTGTGGATTCAAAGGAAACTGTTATCGAATACTTGGCACCGACAAGCCAATTTAATTTTTCGAAAATTGATTTTGTGGTCTTACCAAAATTTATGTTTTGAGGTTTGAAATTTTTGAAAGAACTTTCGAAAATCTGTCTTATTGACAAGACTATATGATTTCAAACTGGTTTTGAAAATGTGATTGATATACATACGCATTTAGTGCATAGTGCAAATCATGATGAAGTTATGAGAGTGACTCGCGAACTAGATGAGACATCAGTATGGAACGATGAATAGAGATTCGAGCTTTAGTATGGCAGTTTGGTAATCCAGGGATGATCGGTTGATTTATCGGATAAGAGAATATGCTGCGTGATGTAGAATCATGCACATGATGTAATTTTGGAACTTTAGATTTTGCCAAACCGGGACATATGTGCTATGTGATTTCATTAGTATGGTAGTAGCGCGATTTTACCATAGTGATTTTTGAATGATCTCTTTGTAAGCGTAGATCTGGGGATGGTGACCCCATGCTGGTTGTTTTGGATATTAAGTGGTCGTTCCCACTCCATGTATGATTGGATATGTTCGTCGGTTGTGATTGGTTGTTCGTCTGCCAAGGGGTATATTCACCAGTCGGGTATGTTTATTGAGATCCACTGCATGTGATTGGTGTGTCGTTTTGAGAATTTTATTCTTTCGTATATCGGTTTCTGTGATTCTGTGTTGACCGTGTTGGAGCTTACCATGTGAAGGTATTCTCGATTGTTGTTGCTCCTTCGTTGGTTATCATATTAACTCAGATTACTGATGGATAATCGAAGATTAAGTTGTGTTCTATCATTTTCATCATCTTTCCATGGTTTTATCATTACCGATTCGTCGTTTATAATAATTCTTAGTTGTCTTCAAGGTGTCCGGGGAAATGCCGCAGAGGGGGATTCGGTCGTTTTATGAGGTTTCCTCGTGTGATTGATTGTTTATTTGATGATAGGATATTTGGAACGAATTCCCTACAAAAATCTGCTGTTGAGCCTTTCCGATCGTCGTTTTCATTGGAGTTCTGGATTTTCCCAATCGACCGTATTTTTCGGAGTATTCACGAGAGATTACCAAGGAAAGTACCTTGATATACTAATTGTAACTACGTGAAATCATTGTTGTCGAAGTGTATGAATTTATACCGATGTATATATATATATATGTATATATATATATATATATGTATATATATGTTAAATATATGTATCGTATATTGATATATATGCCTATGTCGGTGAATTCCGAGTGATGAATGCCAACACTAGTTGACGTACTCAACTTGAATTGATGTATGAACTATACTTATAGATATAATATAGTAAGGTTATATATATATATATATATTTGGTTGAGTTGCAATATAGGGATATATGTGCGGCGTTGGTTGGTTATGCCTGAAGGCTTATTGTGGTTGAGTTTTGATTAATAACGTGCGTGATATTGTTTAGCTATGTGGTTATGTACTGACGGATAATTTGTGTGAATTGGTGTACTGAGTTGATAATTGTTGTAACGTTTGTCTGTGTGCTTGATGTTTGAAACAATGTGGATACTTGTTGTGAGAAACGTCGTATCCGGGAACCCCTGAGGGCGGGGCGTGTACTCCGGCCTGGTGTACACTGCAATGTGCGGCTCCATATGGTTGGTGAACACCGGTATTACCTAATGCGCGTGCAAGGGGCGGCTCTTGCGGGAGTGATCGCCGGCGCGGTGACATGTTCAAGGGGCGGCCAACATAGTGGAGTGAACGCCGGTGCACAGGTGTGCAAGGGAGGCGCCTGGCAGGCTTATTGGTTACGGATATTCGAGTGATAGCTAAGACCCCGTTACCGAACAATTTTCGTATTTCAAAGTTCTTTTCAAATGCTGGTCTCGATATAGACCGTGATTCGTGTTTCTGAAAGTTTGTTTCAAATTGTTTTAAACGTTGGTATCAGGGTTAATTAACCAATGATATTTGGCGAGATCTCCGAGGGTTAATTAATTAAGGGTCTTGAGCAGGATTTATCGCATGAGAGGTTGTGTCTTTGAATGCGCTGGGATGATATTCTGTGTATTGGGTCGAGGACCCCGTGAGATGTTGAGATCTTTGATCTTGTGGTGTTATTCTTTGAATTGGGTCGAGGACCCCGAATTACGTTGAAATGGTTTTCTTGTTAATTGTTTTCCATGTGCTGGGTCAAGGACCTGATAGCTTTTGAAGTTATTACTTTTTGCAAAAGTATTCCCATTCGATTTTCAAAACCCCAAGACGGCCCGAGTCAATAATAATGTTTCCAAACTATCCTATGATAATGTTTTCTTTTTCAAAAGGGGTTTTTTCAAGCAATATCTTTTGACTCATTGGGCTTGTTTAAAGTTTCATTGGTGTTATTATCCGTTAAGAGAATATGGCTATGTGATTACCTTTCACCTTGTGTAAACGAATGCTTTGATGTGCTGTTTGTGTGAATGTGTGAATTATGTTAAGGCTTCGTGGCTATTGAGTTTGTGTTGATACTTTTAGTATATCTTTTACATTATGTACTTGCACTAGCAAAATTCCAGTTTGCTAACCCCTGAGTTTTTGGGGGGTGGGTGCCTGTTATGCGCTCAGGTTTTGGCAGCTCGGGAGCAGTCACGGGATTGGCTTCGAATGAGATGGAAGACGACGATGTTAATCACACAAGAGTCAGAGTCTTTTTCTTTTATTTCGTCTTGGTCGGTATTTTCTCATTCGGTTGAGTATTCAGCCTTGCACGGGTGTAGTTTTCATTTATTAAATTGAGTCGTCAGTCCTTTCCTATTCGAGTTTATTATTGTCATTGAGCTGTGTATTATGTTGCTTTTTGAATTGTTTTATGACCTTGTTGGTCTGTTTTGTAATTTTATTGACCCAGGTCGGTCAATTATTGAGTAGACTATTGGAGTTTAGCCTGGTAGATTCTTGTGATAAGGGTCTACGGCCTGTGACATTCCCGGACGTATTTTGGGGGTGTTGCATATATGGTATTAGAGCTTAGGTTTGCGAAAAACCTAGGCCATTGGGTCAAGTCCAATTCCTGTGAAAGTCGCGCGCATCAGAGTTGTGATTAGTATCGTGGTTCCGACATCATCGTCAGGCAATCCATGATGGCAAGCCTCCCGAACGTAAGTCCCTTTATATACGTATTTGATTATTTTGTACTAATGTGTTTAATGTGAACTAGGGATTGGAACTTGTTGGTGATATTATTGTTTTAGGATATAACATGCGTATACGGTCCGAGTGAGAATGGTTATGTAGTATGCTTCGGAAGTCGAGCATATTTATCGATTTCTACATTTCATTAGAATAAATTTATGAATGTTAATTTTATCCGCTGCGTGAGTATTTTGAAATCGCTTTTTGTATCTTGCAAACTGAGTTTTATTTCGTAAAACCGATTCCCTAAACCGAGTTTTGGCATTTTGGTCTTGCACGTTTTGACGTTCTTTTGATGGTATTTGATATTTTATAAATGACTTTTGGGAGTATTTGAAAATATTATCGTCATCGGCCTTTTTGGCGTTTTGAACGTTTTTAAAAATGATTTTTAGCCTGGTGGGTTCCGGCGGCGCTGTAATATCTCGAACATTTTAAAGTGGTGCTTTGAAATTTTCTAGCATTGTGAAAAACCCATGATTTAATGTCGTCATGTCAAATGGTCACGTATTTCGGTGAAAAATCCGTTCGATTAAACATTTTGGTAGAAGGGGAAAGATTTTTCAATTTATGGTATTTGGAACTCAACACTTTTAAAATATTTCATAAGTCACGATTTATAAAAGAATCTCTTTTATACATTATTCGAAGATAATTTTAAAGTCGATGTATAAACTTCCTCTTCGAAAATAAAGGACAGTATCTACAAGTTTTGGGCGTAACGTGACTCACCCTCTTTTTCAAAAATTTGTTTTCATTAAGTGCATACATATAACGATCGTCCTCGTCGAAGGACTCGAAATTGATTTCATAAAACTTTGTGCTTTACGATATTACCGTTATTCTAAAGATGTTAACTAAATCTTGTGTTGATAATTGTGGTATACTGTGCGAATGATTATTTAATAATGCTGAATGGTACTATCTGCATTAGCATGTCGAGCCTTGGCGGACGTAGACGTGATGATGGAAGTGGAAGCGGCGAAGTGGTTCGTACAATAACTATTCATGCTACGGTGAAGGAGTATCAAGATCAAACGATATCCTATGAAATCTCCTCAGTGATCAAGCCCACGAGTGAAGCAAAGAGACCGAGGACATCTGGAAAATTTCTGGGCGGTGAAGAGAATAAGGCTCCCAAACCCTCACGTCGTTCGAACGTATCGTCTTCGCGGTCGGGAATGAGCACTGGAAATCCCAAACCAGCATCACTGACTCTCGGTAAGAAGAGAAAGTGCTTCAACTGCAACCGTGTGGGACATGTTCGTGCAAATTGTCCTTTTCCACTCTTGACTTATTACCGGTGCGGGTGTGAAGGTCATCGGGAGAAACACTGTGAGATAGTTTCTGGATTGGCAAAGAATGCTACCCTATTGGAGAATAGAGCAAGTGACCGGAGAGTGTCCCGAAACCCTATGTTTCCTTTTGAAGATCCTAGTATGGGAGAATGAAGATTTTATACTGTGTCTTAATCGTTGCTGGTTCCAACACTCGTGACTTCGATCTTTTTTTCGTTTCATTGCTTTACGTTTCCAACTCTTGTTGTTCTAAGTTTCGGGGTCGTAATGTCTTTTTAGTATGGGGGAGTGTATTACCCGTACTTTTCTTAGTATTTTTGGTATTGTGTGACCTTTCATTGTTGGTAATTCAATTGTGATCCTCTCGAAAATTTTAAACTACCTTGTTCTACTCAGCCTACCGTCTTCCGAACGAAGTTCGGAGCTGTTTTGATAAATCTCGTGGATTATTGTGGCCTTTCCACATCCGAATTTGATTCTTGCAAATTTTGTTTGAAACTATTGTTCCCACACGTACAATTAACATTTCCAAATGTGTTAGGAACTTGAATGCGGTTGGTCGAGCTCGAAACGTGGTTTCAGGACGTCTAAGCCGTTTTGTGATTTTCCTTAACTCTCGGAGCTTTTATCTCCAAACTCATCTACTCCTCCACCTCGACTTCTCATGTTCTCATATATCATATCGCCTCGACTCACGTACGAGATACTTGCTGGGTCGTTTCATTATATTTCTAGAACCTTGCATTCGCGCATTGCACGTGATGTTTTGGGGCTGAGCAAGTAATTATTTTTTTTCTTGATTGTTCCACCGCTCTCTACTTTAAGTTTCGGGACGAAACTTATTTTAAGGGGGGTAGAATGTAATACCTGAGATTTTTATTCTGATTAATTTAAATTTTTTCTTTTTTTTAGACCGGAAACTTCTCGATTTTTGAACGTTGGTATTCTTTTTCTCGACGATCGATTTTGTGTTTATGGCCATATGTGGTGATTTGTTGTATATTATTTTCATTTCGGATCCATGTTGTCCGCGAGCGTTTCGTCGTGTTCGTTTCGTGCGTTTTGGGAATCGAGTCGTCGAGCCACGGCAGTGGGCGGCCGGACGATTGTGCGAGAACTGCCGAAACCGGGCGCTATCCGGACGGTTGCGGCAGGAACCGGCACTGCAGCTGGGCACTGGCCGGACGGGTGCGACAGGGACCGGCATAGCGCACGCTACTGCCGTGAGACTGCGCGCACTAACCGACAAGAGTAGCGCACGCTATTCGGCAGCCAGCGCACGCTACCTGGGCCGGGCAGTGAGTCCTCTGAGGTTCTGGACTCCGGAGGTTTGGCGGGTAGCACACGCTACGTCCGGTCGCTGCGCGCGCTAACCGGCAGGCGTAGCGCATGCTGCTCGGCAGCCAGCCCGCGCTACCTAGGAGAGGGGATCAGTCCAGAAGGCCCTGGACTGGACCAAGGCCGGACCGCTAGCGCACGCTGCCGGTACGCTAGCGCACGCTAGGGCGGCTTGCCTATATATTTGACCGAGCAGCCCTGTTTCCACCCATTTTTCATTTCCCTTCTTTCTTTTTCGCGACCAAAGATTTTGAGAGCGAGGAGAATTGTTAAACAACAAATCCATGAAGTTCCTGAGTTCATATCATTGATTGATCATTCCATAACATCCTTCAATCGATCGAATCAAGGTTAGTTTTTCCTAAAATCTAAACTTTGGGAAATTTGGGGATCTTGATAGATTTCGTCCGTTCGAACCATATTAACTCAGATTACTGATGGATAATCGAAGATTAAGTTGTGTTCTATCATTTTCATCATCTTTCCACAGTTTTATCATTACCGATTCGTCGTTTATATGAGTTCTTAGTTGACGCCTTCAAGGTGTCTGGGGAAATGCCGCAGAGGGGGTTTCGGTCATTTTATGATGTTTTCCTCGTGTGATTGATTGTTTATTTGATGATAGGAGGGACGAATTCCCTGCAAAGATCTGGTGTTGAGCCTTTCCAATCGTCGTTTTCATTGGAGTTCCGGATTTTCCCAATCGACCGTATTTTTCGGAGTATTTGCGAGAGATTACCAAGGCAAGTACCTTGATATACGAATTGTAACTACGTGAAATTATTGTTGTCGAAGTGGATGAATTTATACCAATGTATATATATATATATAGAGATAGATAGATAGGTAGATATATGTGTGTGTATATATATATATATGTTAAATATATGTATGTATATACGTATATTGATATATATGCCTATGTCGGTGAATGCCGAGTGATGAATGCTAACACTAGTTGACGTACTCAACTTGGATTGATGTATGAACTATACTTATAGATATAATATAGTAAGGTTATATATATATTCGGTTGAGTTGCAATATAGGGATATATGTGCGGCGTTGGTTGGTTATGTCGAAGGCTTATTGTGGTTGAATTTTGATTGATAATGTGCGTGATATTGTTTAGCTATGTGGTTATGGACTGACGGATAATTTGTGTGAATTGGTGTACTGAGTTGATAATTGTTGTAACGTTTGTCTGTGTGCTTTATATTTGAAACAATGTGGATACTTGTTGTGAGAAACGTCGTATCCGGGAATCCCTGAGGGCGGGGCGTGTACTCCCGCCTGGTGTATGCTGTAATGTGCGGCTCCATATGGTTGGTGAACACCGGTGTTACCTAATGCGCGTGCAAGGGGCGGCTCTTGCGGGAGTGATCGCCGGCGCGGTGACATGTTCAAGGGGCGGCCAACATAGTGGAGTGAACGCCGGTGCACAGGTGTGCAAGGGAGGCGCCTGGCAGGCTTATTGGTTAAGGATATTCGAGTGATAGCTAAGACCCCGTTACCGAATAATTTTCGTATTTCAAAGTTCTTTAAACTCTTTTCAAATGCTAGTCTCGATATAGACCGTGATTCGTGTTTCTGAAAGTTTGTTTCAAATTGTTTTAAACGTTGGTATCGGGGTTAATTAACCAAGGATATTTGACGAGATCTCCGAGGGTTAATTAATTAAGGGTCTTGAGCTGGATTTATCACATGAGAGGTTGTGTCTTTGAATGCGCTGGGATGATATTCTGTGTATTGGGTTGAGGACCCCGTGAGATGTTGAGATCTTTGATCTTGTGGTGTTATTCTTTGGATTGGGTCGAGGACCCCGAATTACGTTGAAATGGTTTTCTTGTTAATTGTTTTCCATGTGCTGGGTCAAGGACCCGATAGCTTTTGAAGTTATTTGTTTTTCCAAAAGTATTCCCATTCGATTTTTAAAACCACAAGACGGCCCGAGTCAATAATAATGTTTCCAAACTATCCTATGATAATGTTTTCTTTTTCAAAAGGGGTTTTTCAAGCTATATCTTTTGACTCATTGGGCTTGTTTAAAGTTTCATTGGTGTTATGATCCGTTAAGAGAATATGGCTATGTGATTACCTTTCACCTTGTGTAAACGAATGCTTTGATGTTCTGTTTGTGTGAATGTGTGAATTATGTTAAGGCTTCGTGGCTATTGAGTTTGTGTTGATACTTTTAGTATATTTTGTACATTATGTTGTTGCACTAGCAAAATTCCAGTTTGCTAACCCCCGAGTTTTTGGGGGGTGGGTGCCTGTTATGCGCTCAGGTTTTGGCAACTCGGGAGCAGTCACGGGATTGGCTTCGAAGGAGATGGAAGACGACGATGTTAATCACACAAGAGTCAGAGTCTTTTTCTTTTGTGTCGTCTTGGTCGGTATTTTCTCATTCGGTTGAGTATTCAGCCTTGCACGGGTGTAGTTTTCATTTATTAAATTGAGTCGTCATTCCTTTCTGTGTTCGAGTTTATTATTGTCGTTGAACTGTGTATTATGTTGCTTTTTGAATTGTTTTATGACCTTGTTGGTCAGTTTTGTAATTTTATTGACCCCGGTCGGTGAATTATTGAGTAGACTATTGGAGTTTAGCCTGGTATATCCTTGTGATAAGGGTCTACGGCATGTGACATTCCCGGACGTATTTTGGGGGTGTTACATATATGGTATTGGAGCTTAGGTTTGCGAAAAACCTAGGCCATTGGGTCAAGTCCATGTCCTGTGTAAGTCGCGCGCATCAGAGTTGTGATTAGTATCGTGGTTCCGACATCATCTTCAGGCAATCCATGATGGCAAGCCTCCCGAACGTAAGTCCCTTATATACGTATTTGATTATTTTGTACTAATGTGTTTAATGTGAACTAGGGATTGGAACTTGTTGGTGATATTATTGTTTTAGGATATAACATGCGTATACGGTCCGAGTGAGAATGGTTATGTAGTATGCTTCGGAAGTCGAGCATATTTATCGATTTCTACATTTCATTAGAATAAATTTATGAGTGTTAATTTTATCCGCTGCGTGAGTATTTTGAAATGGCTTTTTGTATCTTGCAAACTGAGTTTTATTTTGTAAAACCGATTCCCTAAACCGAGTTTTGGCATTTTGGTCTTGCACGTTTTGACGTTCTTTTGACGGTATTTGATATTTTATAAATGACTTTGGGGAGTATTTGAAAATATTACCGTCATCGGCCTTTTTGGCGTTTTGAACGTTTTTAAAAATGATTTTTAGCCTGGTGGGTTCCGGAGCGGGGCCCACGGCGCTGTAATATCTCGAACATTTTAAAGTGGTGCTTTGAAATTTTCTAGCATTGTGAAAAACCCATGATTTAATGTCGTCATATCAAATGGTTACGTATTTCGGTGAAAAATCCGTTCGATTAAACATTTTGGTAGAAGGGGAAAGATTTTTCAATTTGTGGTATTTGGAACTCAACACTTTTAAAATATTTCAAATTAGTCACGATTTATAAAAGAATTTATTTTATACATTATTTGAAGATAATTTTAGAGTCGATGTATAAACTTCCTCTTCGAAAATAAAGGACAATATCTACAAGTTCTGGGCGTAACGTGACTCGCCCTCTTTTTCAAAAATTTGTTTTCATTAAGTGCATACATATAACGATCGTCCTCGTCGAAGGACTCGAAATTGATTTCAGAAAACTTTGTGCTTTACGATATTACCGTTATTCTAAAGATGTTAACTAAATCTTGTGTTGATAATTGTGGTCTACTGTGCGAATGATTATTTAATAATGCTGAACGGTACTATCTGCATTAGCATGTCGAGCCTTGGCGGACGTAGACGTGATGATGGAAGTGGAAGCGGCGAAGTGGTTCGTACGATAACTATTCATGCTACGGTGAAGGAGTATCAAGATCAAACGATATCCTATGAAATCTCCTCAGTGATCGAGCCAACGAGTGAAGCAAAGAGACCGAGGACATCTGGAAAATTTCTGGGCGGTGAAGAGACTAAGGCTCCCAAACCCTCACGTCGTTCGAACGTGTCGTCTTCACGGTCGGGAATGAGCGCTGGAAATCCCAAACCATCATCAGTGACTCACGGTAAGAAGAGAAAGTGCTTCAACTGCAACCGTCAGGGACATGTTCGTGCAAATTGTCCTTTTCCACTCTTGACTTGTTACCGGTGCGGGTGTGAAGGTCATCGGGAGAAACACTGTGAGATAGTTTCCGAGTTGGCAAAGAATGCTACCCTATTGTAGAAAAGAGCAAGTGACCGAAGAGTGTCCCGAAACCCTATGTTTCCTTCTGAAGATCCTAGTATGGGAGAATGAAGATTTTGTACTGTGTCTTAATCGTTGCTGGTTCCAACACTCGTGACTTCGATCTTTTTTTTCGTTTCATTGCTTTACGTTTCCAACTCTTGTTGTTCTAAGTTTCGGGTCGTAATGTCTTTTTAGTATGGGGGAGTGTATTACCCGTACTTTTCTTAGTATTTTCGGTATTGTGTGACCTTTCATTGTTGGTAATTCAATTGTGATCCTCTCGAAAATTTTAAACTATCTTGTTCTACTCAGCCTACCATCTTCCGAACGAAGTTCGGAGCTGTTTTGATAAATCTCGTGGATTATTGTGGCCTTTCCACATCCGAATTTGATTCTTGCAAATTTTGTTTGAAACTATTGTTCCCACACGTACAATTAACATTTCCAAATGTGTTAGGAACTTGAATGCGGTTGGTCGAGCTCGAAACGTGGTTTCAGGACGTCTGAGCCGTTTTGTGATTTTCCTTAACTCTCAGAGATTTTATCTCCAAACTCATCTACTCCTCCACCTCGACTTCTCATGTTCTCATATATTTTATCGCCTCGACTCACGTACCAGATACTTGCTGGGTCGGTTCATTGTATTTCTAGAACCCTGCATTCGCGCTTTGCTCGTGATGTTTTGGGGCTGAGCAAGTAATTATTATTTTTCTTGATTGTTCCACCACTCTCTACTTTAAGTTTCGGGACGAAACTTATTTTAAGGGGGTAGAATGTAATACCCGAGATTTTTATTCTGATTAATTTAAATTATTTCTTTTTTTTTAGACCGGAAACTTCTCAATTTTTGAACGTTGGTATTCTTTTTCTCGACAATAGATTTTGTGTTTATGGTCATATGTGGTGATTTGTTGTATATTATTTTCATTTCGGATCCATGTTGTTGTCCGCGAGCGTTTCGTCGTGTTTGTTCCGTGCATTTTTGGGAATCGAGTCGTCGGGCGCCTGGACATTCTTGCGGTAGGCAACTGCACCGTAGGCGGCGGCCGGACGTTTGCGGTAAGGCCAGCTGCAGGTGGCGCGCCGGACGGGTGCGACAGGGACCGGCATAGCGCACGCTACTGCCGGGAGACTGCGCGCGCTAACCGGAAAGAGTAGCGCACGCTATTCGACAGCCAGCGCACGCTACCTGGGCTGCGCAGTGAGGCCTCTGAGGTTCTGGACTCCGGAGGTTTGGCGGGTAGCGCACGCTACGTCCGGTCGCTGCGCGCGCTAACCGATAGGCGTAGCGCACGCTGCTCGGCAGCCTGCCCGCGCTACCTGGGCGAGGGGATCAGTCCACGAGGCTCTGGACTGGACCAAGGCCGGCCCGCTAGCGCACGCTGCCGGTACGGTAGCGCACGCTAGGGCGGCTTGCCTATATATTTGACCGAGCAGCCCTGTTTCCACCCATTTTTCATTTCCCTTCTTTCTTTTTCGCAGCAAGAGATTTTGAGAGCGAGGAGAATGTTGTTAAACAACAAATCCATGAAGTTCCTGAGTTCATATCATTGATTGATCATTCCATAACATCCTTCAATCGACCGAATCAAGGTTAGTTTTTCCTAAAATCTAACCTTTGGGAAATTTGGGGATCTTGATAGATTTCGTCCGTTCGAACCATGTTTTATCATTACCGATTCATCGTTTATATGAGTTCTTAGTTGACGCCTTCAAGGTGTATGGGGAAATGCCACAGAGGAGGATTCGGTCGTTTTACGATGTTTTCCTCGTGTGATTGATTGTTTATTTGATGATAGGACATTAGGGACGAATTCCCTGCAAAAATCTGGTGTTGAGCCTTTCCGATCGTCGTTTTCATTGGAGTTCCGGATTTTCTGAATCGACCATATTTTTCGGAGTATTCGCGAGAGATTACCAAGGCAAGTACCTTGATATACGAATTGTAACTACGTGAAATTATTGTTGTCGAAGTGTATGAATTTATACCGATGTATATATATATATATATAAAGAGATAGATAGATATGTGTGTGTGTGTGTATAAATATATATATAGATATATAGATTTATATATATTTATATGTTAAATATATGTATGTATATACGTATATTGATATATATGCCTATGTCGGTGAATGCCGAGTGATGAATGCTAACACTAGTTGACGTACTCAACTTGGATTTATGTATGAACTATACTTATAGATATAATATAGTAAGATTAAATATATATTCGGTTGAGTTGCAATATAGGTATATATGTGCGGCGTTGGTTGGTTATGCCTGGAGGCTTATTGTGGTTGAGTTTTGATTGATAACGTGCGTGATATTGTTTAGTTATGTGGTTATGGACTGACGGATAATTTGTGTGAATTGGTTTACTGAGTTGATAATGGTTGTAACGTTTGTCTGTGCTTTGATGTTTGAAACAATGTGGATACTTGTTGTGAGAAACGTCATATCACTACACCAAAAACACCAATTTCTGACTTTTAATCTCCCCAATTTTGTGACTGTCATTGACAGTCATAATTTTATATTTGCCAATACTTGATCATGCTCATTATAGTGATACACTTAATTATTTGTGACTTAGGGTAGTAACATATCTTCTTGTTGTCGTTGGTATCATAAATGAAAAAAAAACTTTCGTATATTACTGCTACTAGCAGTCATTAGTTTGTGCTAAACGACACATACATTAAGAAGACTTTGCTGACACTTCTCTCACTTTCAATATGTCGATCGATCTGACTCCACTGGACTCACAGAATCTCTAGGGTTTCATCGATCTGACTCTATTCACTCTCATAATATTTCACTCTCTAGGGAAATCCTTTCTTCCTCGTCCTTTCATTGATCTGACTTCACTCTCATAGTATTTCACTTGGAAATCCTTTCTTCCTCATACCGGTTGAGACGAAAGTCATCTCAGGAAAGGGGAATGAGGACGAAAGCCTTCGCGGAGACCAGAATCCACGTCATCTGCCGGACCTCCGTCGACTCGATAAAATCGTGAGGGCAACGATTTTGTGACTGCCAAAAACCCACCTAAGCCACTGCCCAGCTTCTGTCCAACACGCACGAGCAACGCGCACGAGTACACGCTCGTGCGTCCCTGGAGTCTACTGCCGAGCTCCGAATGTGAACGAGCGCCATGCACGATCAAAAGCTCGTGTGGCCTGCTCGTGTGCAAGGATCAAAGGCTAACATCGAGCCTGACACGACTCCGAAAGCACCCAGAACGTAAACAACTCTGAAATACATGATACGCGACTGAAACACCAAACGTAAGTTCACAACCCGCATAATAACATAAGACGGACTTACGGCAACCCCAAAATGGCAGTTCCGAACAACGATTACGAGCATCGAACCAAAAAGTGATGGAAAAGCCAATAAACACGGAATTGAGTAAAACAAGTCCGAACAAGCTCGGATAACAAAAGGTTAAGTATTAAGTATTTTCGAAATACCAATACGGTTACAAGCGAGTCGCTAAAATGAAAATTACGCCAAAAAAAATACCGAGAAAAGAAAAATGCAGATATTACACACGGTCTGGTGGCAAACCCGGCAACTCATCTAGAAGGACGTCAGGATACTCACTCACCACTGGAATAGACGAGAGCTCGACTCCTCTTTATTCCGATATCAAAGCATAACACCAGTAACCAGTGCAACCTCCACGAAGGAGTTTCACCGCTTCCATAGCGCTGATCAGGAATATCTGACTACTCCGTTTGCATCCGACAAAGGAGTGTTCAGTACCGTCAGAGGCTAACATCGAAATGGTCCTCGCTCTATAATACATGATCGCCCATGTCGATCCAACCAATCCTCACCAAGGATCAAATCTTCATACTTAATGTCTACCACAATCATATTAGAAGGCCAGGCCCTCCCCGCGATACTCATCAGAAAATATCTAATTTCACGATCCCCCACGATGCTATCTCCGCTAGGCAGTTTAACAACAAACAGTTCACATGCAACTAGACAATCAACGTGCATACGATGCACACAATCCAAGGATATAAAGAATGCGTAGCACCGGAATCGAAAAGTACAGAAACAGGATGGTCAAGGATGTGGACGGTACCTGTAGCCACTGTCGCATCAGGATCTCCTGCTCGCCTCATCTCATACACATGGGGCGGAACAGACCCCACTGTAGACGCTCCCCCTCTAGAAGACTGCCCACGTCCTCGACCTCTGCTGAAACTCTGCTGAGGTTGATTAGCTATCAAATCCTGATTCATGCTCGGTTCTCTCGTAGACGGGGCCGACACTTGAGTAACTGGTGGCCGACTCGCATCTCCATAGTATGCAGCATGATGTCCCGAACGACCACAATTCTGACACTGCAGCGGCGGCTTGTCACACTCACTCATCATATGTCCCGGACGACCATAGTTAAAACAAGTATGACCACGAACAGGAACAGTCAGAGCAGACTTAGAACCATGGCCTCGCCCAAATGACGGGGACTGATTCCCAAAGGCTTGCGGACCTAACTGAGTCTTCTGATGCCCGCCAAACTTACTTCCCGAAAACTCACCGGAAGTCTTCTGCTTCTTACCCTCTGCTGCAACCTCCGTCGCAGAAAAAGACATCTCATAGGCCATCGCCTTGTTCTGATAGTCTTTCAAAGTCGTACACCTGAGGCCTGACATATAGTGGCGAACCCTCAGTTTCATCCGCATGTCGAAGTGGAGGATCTTGTCTTGTTCATCCCGGACCTGATTCCTAACGTAGCGTAGCTGCTGATTATAATCTTTGATTGCCTAAGAGATGGGAACATCCTGGGGTTTTGCCACAAAGAAGGCTCGAATCCTTCCCTCTTTCACTGGCCACGGGAAATACTCAGCCTCCATCAATTCGCGGAATTCATCTCATGTAGCTGCCCCGTCATGCGGTTTCACTGCCTGCCACCACGTTGCCGCCTCCTTGGCGAGAAAGTACTAAGCAATTGGTACTTTTTATTGAAATATTTATTCCACATATTAATAAATAGTGTTTTGATGATTAAATTGCTAAACAAAACAAAACAACAAAGAGGCGAAACAAAATAACGAAGCATACGAATACGCAAAAAGTTGCAATCTGGACTACATTAGCGCACGCTACATATAAAGGCTAGCGCACGCTAACGGGAGTTATCTGCAGAACAGACGAGTTCGAAGTTACCTGAAGTGAAGTCACCTGATGAGGATATAGCGCACGCTAGACATGTTTACTAACGCACACTATCGAGTCCATATTACCATTGTGAAGAGATTCAAACACAGAATGACGTATGCAGTGAAGTCAGCTTAGCACGCAACAGATGATATTTAGTGCACGCTAAATATCAGTTTGAATTCAAGTCAATCAATCCGTTGGGAAGAATCTGATGCAAATTCAAAAAGTATAAACGGATATATGACGCATGCAATGATGCAAGATTAGCACACGCTACAAGGAAGTGTTAGCGCACGCTAACAATCAGAGACAGTAGCCACTGGATTGGAACTAGAAGATGTTAACGTACGTAACATGCAGTACATAACGTATGCCAAGGCAAATATGTGCGATAGCGCACGCTAAGAGGAAGAGCTAGCACACGCTAGCAAGTCAACTGGCAGCAACGGCTAGTTTGATGAAGAAGGCTATAAATACCACACCCTTGGCATCAAACCATACAACAACTTCAAGCAATCAAGACATTGATCTTATATTCATATACATTATATTGTTTTTGTGATATTGAGCTTATATTGTTAGTTTGAGTGTTTATACATTCAATATATACACGAGAGGAAAAAGAAAAGATACGATTGGATTCGGTGTTATTAGGATCAAGGATCCGGCATTGTTAGAATCGCAATTGCTATCTTAGTGAGGTTTATCTAGTACCGATAGAAAGCTAGAGTGGTTGATTCCTTGTCCAATAGAAAAGGAAAACGGTTTAACTTGGACCGACAAAAATATAAGTAAGAGAACGGTTTTACTCGGACCGATAGAAGACGATCTTGTAACGGTTATCCCTCGACCGATAGAAGAGAGGTGCAGAGGTTTTGATCTTCATCCTATATAAAAAGATACATCGAGAGAGGACGTAGGCACATTTGGCCGAACTTCTATAAATCCTTGTGTGATTTATTTTCCGCACTTTATATTTACGCTTCCGCACAAACGGCACAAATACCAATTTTGCTCCAACAATTGGTATCGGAGCGGTACCTCCAATAAGCGGCTTAACATCCGAGGAGTCAATCCAAATGGCGTTTCAATATGCTCCAGTCGAAGGCCTTGCTATCAATCGACCACCATTTTTTGATGGCTCGAACTTTATGACATGGAAGAAAAAGATGTCAATATTCATCCGAGCGTATGACATCGAGCTTTGGAAGGTGATTTGTCTTGGTCCGAAAATTCCGACAAATTCCAATGGTACGCTTAAAACTTTCGAAGAATATGATGATTCCGATTGGAAAAATGACCATTACAATTGTAAGGCAACTCAACTCCTACATTGTGCCTTAAATCCGGAAGAACACAACCGGATATCATCGTGTGATAGTGCCAAAGAAATTTGGAAAATGCTTGAGGTAACACACGAAGGTACGTCTCAAGTCAAGGAGATGAAGATAAACATGCTCCTTCACGATTACGAGTTATTTCAAATGAAGGACGACGAATACATCACTCTAATGCTCGACCGATTCTCGGTCATCACAAATGGATTAGCATGTTTCGGAAAACCACTTTCGAGTGTGGGAAAGTAAAGAAAATTCTCCGATCACTACCTCGAGAATGGGACAGTACGGTAACGGCAATAATGGAATCTAAAGATTTAAATAATCTTGATTTTAGTGCTCTCGTTGGTTCTCTTATCAACTACAAAATTGTTCTAAAATCTCGGAATGCCAAACCAAAGCCGAAGGAAAGATCGATATCCATGAAGGCTAAGATGTCAAGACATAAGGAAGAAATCCCGGTGGACGAAAGCAACGAAGAATCGGCATATTATGCCAAAAACATTAATAAGTTCCAACACTTATTAAACCGGAG
>JAWKAU010000797.1:0-33000 GCA_033398695.1 Orobanche coerulescens
CAATTTCTTCATTTTTCCACAATTTGTCCCTATGGGTTTATAAAATTTGACACGCTTTTATTTTGGGTTGTGCGGACCCGAATCGTAGCTGATATGAGGAGAACTCGGTTTTCGGAAAATCCTCATAAGGGCTAGTACACGGAAAATGGGAGAAAATTGAGTCGGTCCAGTTTCTTCATTTTTCCACAATTTGTCCCTATGGGTTTATAAAATTTGACACGCTTTTATTTGGGGTTGTTCGGACCTGAATCGGAGTTGATACGATGAGAACTCGATTTTCGGAAAATTCTTATAGGGTTTAGCACACCGAAAATGGGAGAAAATTGAGACGGTCCGTTTTCTTGATATTTTTTCATAATTTGTCCCTATGGGTTTATAAAATTTGACACGCTTTTATTTGGGTTGTTCAGATTCGAATCGGAGCTGATGCGATGAGAACTCGGTTTTGAAAAATTCTCATAGTGGTTAGTACACGGAAAATGGGAGAAAATCGAGTCGGACTATTTTCTTCATTTTTCCACAATTTGTCCCTATGGGTTTATAAAATTTGACACGCTTTTATTTGGGGTTGTTCGGACCCGAATCGGAGCTGATGAGATGAGAACTCGGTTTTCTGGAAATTCTCATAGGGGTTAGTACAGGGAAAATGGGAGAAAATCGAGTCGAACTGTTTTCTTGATTTCCACAATTTGTCCCTATGGGTTTATAAAATTTGACACGCTTTTATTTGGGGTTGTTCGGACCGAATCGGAGCTGATGCGATGAGAACTCGGTTTTCAGAAAGTTCTCATAGTGGTTAGTACACGGAAAATGGGAGAAAATTGAGTCGGTCCAGTTTCTTCATTTTTCCACAATTTGTCCCTATGGGTTTATAAAATTTGACACGCTTTTATTTGGCGTTGTTCGGACCCGAATCGGAGCTGATATGATGAGAACTCGGTTTTCAGAAAATTCTCATAGTGGTTAGTACACGGAAAATGGGAGAAAATCGAGTCGAACTGTTTTCTTCATTTTTCCACAATTTGTCCCTATGGGTTTATAAAATTTGACACGGTTTTATTTGGGGTTGTTCGGACCCGAATCGGAGCTGATGCGATGAGAACTCGGTTTTCAGAAAATTCTCATAGTGGTTAGTACACGGAAAATGGGAGAAAATTGAGTCCGTCCAATTTCTTCATTTTTCCACAATTTGTCCCTATGGGTTTATAAAATTTGACACGCTTTTATTTTGGGTTGTGCGGACCCGAATCGTAGCTGATATGAGGAGAACTCGGTTTTCGGAAAATCCTCATAAGGGCTAGTACACGGAAAATGGGAGAAAATTGAGTCGGTCCAGTTTCTTCATTTTTCCACAATTTGTCCCTATGGGTTTATAAAATTTGACACGCTTTTATTTGGGGTTGTTCGGACCTGAATCGGAGCTGATACGATGAGAACTCGATTTTCGGAAAATTCTTATAGGGGTTAGCACACCGAAAATGGGAGAAAATTGAGTCGGTCCGTTTTCTTGATATTTTTTCATAATTTGTCCCTATGGGTTTATAAAATTTGACACGCTTTTATTTGGGTTGTTCAGATTCGAATCGGAGCTGATGCGATGAGAACTCAGTTTTCAGAAAATTCTCATAGTGGTTAGTACACGGAAAATGGGAGAAAATCGAGTCGGACTATTTTCTTCATTTTTCCACAATTTGTCCCTATGGGTTTATAAAATTTGACACACTTTTATTTGGGGTTGTTCGGACCCGAATCGGAGCTGATGCGATGAGAACTCGGTTTTCAGAAAGTTCTCATAGTGGTTAGTACACGGAAAATGGGAGAAAATCGAGTCAGACTATTTTCTTCATTTTTCCACAATTTGTCCCTATGGGTTTATAAAATTTGACACGCTTTTATTTGGGGATGTTCGGACCCGAATCGGAGCTGATGCGATGAGAACTCGGTTTTTAGAAAATTCTCATAGTGGTTAGTACACGAAAAATGGGAGAAAATTGAGTCGGTCCAGTTTCTTCATTTTTCCACAATTTGTCCCGATGGGTTTATAAAATTTGACACGCTTTTATTTGGGGTTGTTCGGACCCGAATCGGAGCTGATACGATGAGAACTCGATTTTCGGAAAATTCTCATAGGGGTTAGCACACCGAAAATGGGAGAAAATTGAGTCGGGCCGTTTTCTTGATATTTTTTCACGATTTGTCCCTATGGGTTTATAAAATTTGACACGCTTTTATTTGGGGTTGTTCGGATTCGAATCGGAGCTGATGCGATGAGAACTCAGTTTTCAGAAAATTCTCATAGTGGTTAGTACACGGAAAATGGGAGAAAATCGAGTCGGACTATTTTCTTCATTTTTCCACAATTTGTCCCTATGGGTTTATAAAATTTGACACGCTTTTATTTGGGGTTGTTCGGACCCGAATCGGAGCTGATGCGATGAGAACTCGGTTTTCAGAAAGTTCTCATAGTGGTTAGTACACGGAAAATGGGAGAAAATTGAGTCGGTCCAATTTCCTCATTTTCCCACAATTTGTCCCTATGGGTTTATAAAATTTGACACGCTTTTATTTGGGGTTGTGCGGACCCGAATCGTAGCTGATATGATGAGAACTCGGTTTTCGGAAAATCCTCATAAGGGCTAGTACACGGAAAATGGGAGAAAATTGAGTCGGTCCAGTTTCTTCATTTTTCCACAATTTGTCCCTATGGGTTTATAAAATTTGACACGCTTTTATTTGGGGTTGTTCGGACCCGAATCGGAGCTGATGCGATGAGAACTCGGTTTTCAGAAAGTTCTCATAGTGGTTAGTACACGGAAAATGGGAGAAAATTGAGTCGGTCCAGTTTCTTCATTTTTTCACAATTTGTCCCTATGGGTTTCTAAAATTTGACACGCTTTTATTTGGGTTGTTCAGATTCGAATCGGAGCTGATGCGATGAGAACTCAGTTTTCAGAAAATTCTCATAGTGGTTAGTACACGGAAAATGGGAGAAAATCGAGTCGGACTATTTTCTTCATTTATCCACAATTTGTCCCTATGGGTTTATAAAATTTGACACGCTTTTATTTGGGGTTGTTCGGACCCGAATCGGAGCTGATGCGATGGGAACTCGGTTTTCAGAAAGTTCTCATAGTGGTTAGTACACGGAAAATGGGAGAAAATTGAGTCGGTCCAGTTTCTTCATTTTTCCACAATTTGTCCCTATGGGTTTATAAAATTTGACACGCTTTTATTTGGGGTTGTTCGGACCCGAATCGGAGCTGATATGATGAGAACTCGGTTTTCAGAAAATTCTCATAGTGGTTAGTACACGGAAAATGGGAGAAAATCGAGTCGAACTGTTTTCTTCATTTTTCCACAATTTGTCCCTATGGGTTTATAAAATTTGACACGCTTTTATTTGTGGTTGTTCGGACCCGAATCGGAGCTGATGCGATGAGAACTCGGTTTTCAGAAAATTCTCATAGTGGTTAGTACACGGAAAATGGGAGAAAATTGAGTCGGTCCAATTTCTTCATTTTTCCACAATTTGTCCCTATGGGTTTATAAAATTTGACACGCTTTTATTTGGGGTTGTTCGGATCCGAATCGGAGCTGATGCGATGAGAACTCGGTTTTCAGAAAATTTTCATAGTGGTTAGTACACGGAAAATGGGAGAAAATCGAGTCGGACTATTTTCTTCATTTTTCCACAATTTGTCCCTATGGGTTTATAAAATTTGACACGCTTTTATTTGGGGATGTTCGGACCCGAATCGGAGCTGATGCGATGAGAACTCGGTTTTTAGAAAATTCTCATAGTGGTTAGTACACGGAAAATGGGAGAAAATTGAGTCGGTCCAGTTTCTTCATTTTTCCACAATTTGTCCCGATGGGTTTATAAAATTTGACACGCTTTTATTTGGGGTTGTTCGGACCGAATCGAGCCGATACGATGAGAACTCGTAGTTCGTAAAATTCTCATAGGGGTTAGCACACCGAAAATGGGAGATAATTGAGTCGGGCCGTTTTCTTGATATTTTTTCACGATTTGTCCCTATGGGTTTATAAAATTTGACACGCTTTTATTTGGGGTTGTTCGGATTCGAATCGGAGCCGATGCGATGAGAACTCGATTCGTAAAATTCTCATAGTGGTTAGTACACGAAAATGGGAGAAAATCGAGTCGGACTATTTTCTTCATTTTTCCACAATTTGTCCCTATGGGTTTATAAAATTTGACACGCTTTTATTTGGGGTTGTTCGGACCGAATCGGAGCCGATGCGATGAGAACTCGGTTTGTAAAGTTCTGATAGTGGTTTGTACACGGAAAATGGGAGAAAATTGAGTCGGTCCAGTTTCTTCATTTTTCCACAATTTGTCCCTATGGGTTTATAAAATTTGACACGCTTTTATTTGGGGTTGTTCGACCCGAATCGGAGCTGATATGATGAGAACTCGGTTTTCAGAAAATTCTCATAGTGGTTAGTACACGGAAAATGGGAGAAAATCGAGTCGAACTGTTTTCTTCATTTTCCACAATTTGTCCCTATGGGTTTATAAAATTTGACACGCTTTTATTTGGGGTTGTTCGGACCCGAATCGGAGCTGATGCGATGAGAACTCGGTTTTCAGAAAGTTCTCATAGTGGTTAGTACACGGAAAATGGGAGAAAATTGAGTCGGTCCAGTTTCTTCATTTTTCCACAATTTGTCCCTATGGGTTTATAAAATTTGACATGCTTTTATTTGGGGTTGTTCGGACCCGAATCGGATCTGATACGATGAGAACTCGATTTTCGGAAAATTCTCATAGGGGCTAGTACACTGAAAATTGGAGAAAATTGAGTCGGGCTGTTTTCTTGATATTTTTTCATAATTTGTTCCTATGGGTTTATAAAATTTGACACGCTTTTATTTGGGGTTGTTCGGACCCGAATCGGAGCTGATATGATGAGAACTCGGTTTTCAGAAAATTCTCATAGTGGTTAGTACACGGAAAATGGGAGAAAATCGAGTCGAACTGTTTTCTTCATTTTCCACAATTTGTCCCTATGGGTTTATAAAATTTGACACGCTTTTATTTGGGGTTGTTCGGACCCGAATCGGAGCTGATGCGATGAGAACTCGGTTTTCAGAAAGTTCTCATAGTGGTTAGTACACGGAAAATGGGAGAAAATTGAGTCGGTCCAGTTTCTTCATTTTCCACAATTTGTCCCTATGGGTTTATAAAATTTGACACGCTTTTATTTGGGGTTGTTCGGACCCGAATCGGAGCTGATATGATGAGAACTCGGTTTTCAGAAAATTCTCATAGTGGTTAGTACACGGAAAATGGGAGAAAATCGAGTCGAACTGTTTTCTTCATTTCTCCACAATTTGTCCCTATGGGTTTATAAAATTTGACACGCTTTTATTTGTGGTTGTTCGGACCCGAATCGGAGCTGATGCGATGAGAACTCGGTTTTGAAAAATTCTCATAGTGGTTAGTACACGGAAAATGGGAGAAAATTGAGTCGGTCCAATTTCTTCATTTTTCCACAATTTGTCCCTATGGGTTTATAAAATTTGACACGCTTTTATTTGGGGTTGTGCGGACCCGAATCGTAGCTGATATGATGAGAACTCGGTTGGAAAATCCTCATAAGGGCTAGTACACTAAAATGGGAGAAAATTGAGTCGGTCCAGTTTCTTCATTTTTCCACAATTTGTCCCTATGGGTTTATAAAATTTGACACGCTTTTATTTGGGGTTGTTCGGACTGAATCGGAGCCGATACGATGAGAACTCGATTTTCGGAAAATTCTCATAGGGGTTAGCACACCGAAAATGGGAGAAAATTGAGTCGATCCGTTTTCTTGATATTTTTTCATAATTTGTCCCTATGGGTTTATAAAATTTGACACGCTTTTATTTGGGTTGTTCAAATTCGAATCGGAGCTGATGCGATGAGAACTCGCTTTGAGGAAAATTCTCATAGTGGTTAGTACACGGAAAATGGGAGAAAATCGAGTCGGACTATTTTCTTCATTTTTCCACAATTTGTCCCTATGGGTTTATAAAATTTGACACGCTTTTATTTGGGGTTGTTCGGACCCGAATCGGAGCTGATGCGATGAGAACTCGGTTTTCAGAAAGTTCTCATAGTGGTTAGTACACGGAAAATGGGAGAAAATTGAGTCGGTCCAGTTTCTTCATTTTTCCACAATTTGTCCCTATGGGTTTATAAAATTTGACACGCTTTTATTTGGGGTTGTTCGGACCCGAATCGGAGCTGATATGATGAGAACTCGGTTTTCAGAAAATTCTCATAGTGGTTAGTGTAACATCCCCAAAACCATATGGGAATATTACACGCCGTAGACCCTTTCCACAAGGATCTACCAGGCTAAACATCCATAAACAACCAAATGCTTGCCCGACCAGGGTCAAACAATAAAATGATACAGACCGATATGGTCACTTACACGCGAATACACAGACCGATGAGGTCACACAACCCAATCGATAAAACTAACTTAATTAACATTACCCACACAGGGGTCGAAATACAATACAGCAGAAGACTGAAATCAACTCTGACAACACAACAAAAATCAAAATAACTCTCGACTCATGATTAGTATCGTAGCTCGTCATCCTCTTGTGCCAATCCTGTGACTGCTCCCCTGAATCAGCATGTACCTGGACGCAAAACAGACATCCACCCCGATTTCGGGGTTAGTAAACTCCACTGTTTTACTAGTGCAAGTATCAAATCATACGAAATGTAACAAGCAATTAATAATCGAGATCAAATATAATAATCAAGTATCAAATATTCCCGGAGGTTTTCACAAGGAAGATAAGCTATGAAGCATTCGAAAATAAGATTATCATCTCGAATTTTTAAAATTTCAAAACCTTAAGACCTCAAGTCCTGATTCACAAACCTTTCAAAAACTTAAGGGCCTTAACCCAAAACTTGTTTCATAATTCAACAGATTTACAATACGGGAAACATTTCCATAAATCTCGTGGGACTCGGCCAAAGATTCTTTCTTAAAACATTTCCTTTAAAAACTTTGATTTGAAAAGTATCATGCTCATGACACCGTGATCCATTGTCACGTGTCTCCGTAGGTTCAACAACCCGCACGGACTACATCACGCACAATTAAACAAACATAATCAATTCCGACACCGTGATCCATCACACGTGTCTCCGTAGGTTCAACAACCCACACGGACTATTAACCAAACATAACCAATTCCGACACCGTGATCCATCACACGTGTCTCCGTAGGCATAACAACCCGCACGGACTATATCAATCACCACAATCACACACACGCCCGACACCGTAGTCCATCGCCACGTGTCACCGTAAGCCCCGTCGAGCTCACCCGGTTGGACGCCGTGTCCGAAACTCATGGTCCACCGCCATGCGTTATCGTAGGCCTCGCTGCACAAAGACGATTGGACCTCGGTACCTCACTAAGTTCGATCCCGTAGTCCATCGCCACGAATCCTCGTAGGTTCCGTCGAACCAACACGAGTGAACTTAGCGGTCACACACATATTCACATTCACATTACATACTACAATGAGCACAATTAATCAATCACCTTGATCACCACAAAATCGTACATTGCACGCACATAACACAACCTCGACACTCGCAACAACTATCATCAATCAACGACATTTAACCAACATAACACACATTCGGTACACAATACATTGTACAACCAAGTGTACAACCATCCCATATGTACGTCGCATTCCTGCACAAATGGCACAACGCCTAACACGTATTCTGATATGACACTATTATCACAAAGCCTTCAAATTGCGGAAAACACAACCAACTCAAACGGAACATATTCACGAAGGCAAGAAAAGTCATCATACATCTCATACGTAATTACTAGTCGCAAGATACAAGTCGTATAGTAAGATACTTGCCTTAATAACCGCTACCAAACGCTCAGAAGAACACGGTTCGATCGGGAAGCTCGAACCCCAAAGAAGGCAACGAACGGAAGGGTTCCGACTCGAGTTCTTCACAAGAATTCGTTCCTAAGTCACAACGATATCAATTCAATCACAATTCTACGAAAACGTATGGAACTTCCCAAGTTCTACCCATTGAAGCATTTTATCGGACACTTTGAAGGCGTAGTCCAATTCAATCGATTATTCAAAGAAATACTCAAATCCGTTCCACAAAACTTCAAGGGTATTGAATGATTACGAGTTTAAAATCAAGTTTCATCAGCAATCTGAATCAAAACAAAGAAAATCGGCCAAAACACCAAGAAACCCCAAGAACATCCAAAAACCAAAAGTTTAGGTGTTCTTACCTTCGATCCGGGTGGAAGATGATGTTAATCCATGATTCCAACTTCCAAAACATGTTGTTATAAGTTGATTCTACTCAAAACCATCGATCTATGGTGAAAAATCGCGGAAGGAACGAAGAAAAGTGGAAAATGCCGGATATGACTCGGTCCAGGCCTTAAATAGCCGGACACTGCCGGACGCTTACGTACGTAACCGGCCGGGCCCTTACGTACGTAACCGGCCATGGCCGAAGTCTCTGCCCAGAAATGCCGGCATCGTTACGTACGTAACCGGCCGAGGCTTACGTACGTAACCGGCCTTACGTACGTAACTGCCGAGCACTACCGGCCGTAACTCGGCCTGGGCCAAGACTGTCCGGCCATGACTCGGCCCGGGCCAACTCCGACGGCCCGAACGACCCCGAAACACGAACCTGAGTACGAATCGAAGATACGGTTACGAAGTACTCGCAAAGACGAATCCGAGCACTAAGAGAACACACGATTCCGACCACCCGAAGGCTCGAAATTCGACAACGGAAAGTAATTACCCCAAACTTTGGGAAATTACGAAAATGGCCCAAAACGCCCGAAAATCACGATACGTGATCGAAACACCAAGACAAAGCTCGCAACATGAATAATAACATTAATTGAACTTACGAGAAAGTCGAAACAACAGTTTCGGACGAGATTCGCGAGAATCGAACTCAAGTGCGGAAAAGTCGTTTAAGAACACGGAACTCAACAAAACGATACCGAAACGAACTCGGATGACAAAAAGTGCAGAATTAAATATTCTCCGAATGACGAAACGGTCAGAAGCGAGTTTTCGAAACGGACCTCCGCCGAAAAATGAAAATTACCGGAAATCCGAAATTGCGGATATTACATTCTACCCTCCTTAAAAGAAGTTTCGTCCCGAAACTTAAAATAAGTAGGGAGAAGCAATATCCCAATAGGAAACCTCAACGAGATACACAAGAAACGCGTAACTTTCGTACATTGGCGAAACATTACAAGCAACGCGAAAGAATATACAGCGTGACAACATGCCACACGACAACCATAACAACACCACCGGCAATAATTCAAAACAATAACGATCAATTAACGACGCATCACATACCACATCATATGCACACATTTAATCAAAGGAATGTACGCGACAACAAGTCGCGCCCGACTAAAACGGCTATGCGATAGAAACAAATAGAGTATTACGATAGAAATCATTCCGATTCTCATCAACAAGAAAATGTCTGACGTCAAAACCCAAACAATTCAAGATAACGGAAAACGAGAATACCGTATATTACATTCTATCCGATTAAAATTAAGTTTCGTTCCGAAACTTAAAATAAAACATCATGATAGAATAGAAACAAAACCAAAAAGTTCACGCAGCAAATATCAATCTCTACACGAATTACAGCACAAAGTACGATACACAACTACATCACTGGACACCACCGGGCCCTCCCCGAGTAGGAACGAAAACCCGATTCCCGAACATCATGGCAACGGTCTCACAATGCACCGCTTGGTGCCCCAGTTGGCCGCACTTAAAACAATTAACCGGTGGCTAACGTCAATTGTTTCTAGCTTGGCCTACACGACTGCAGTTAAAGCAGGTCTTCACACTGATCGTCTTACTCGCCTCTGGGGTAAGGTTCTTAGACTGGTCAACCGAACGAGGAGTGCTCCCAGAAGGAAACTGTGAAGCAACAGGCTCACGGATCCCACTTCTCTGGCCTCTTGAAAAGTTACTCGTGGTCTTCTGCCTCTTACCTCCTGAGCTACCCTCTGACATGGAAACAGCCATCTCGATGGCTAGAGCTCGATCCTGATAATCTTTCAAGGTGGTACACATGAGCGGAGCCATACTCTCACGGATATGGGGTTTCATGCGCATATTGAAGTATCGGACCTTGTCCGCTTCACTTCTCACTTGATCACGAACATAAGCCAGCTGTCGATTAAAATCGACTATCGCCTGGGATATCGACACATCCTGGGGCGTGGCCGAGAAAAACTCAACAATCCTGCGTTCACGATGTAACACCCCCAATATATTCGGGAATATTACAGCGCCGTAAATCCTTTACATAAGGATTTACAAGGCTGAAGAATTTAACAAGTATAAAAAGTTACTGACGAATGGAAATAACGGAATTTCAGTACATCAATTCTGACCAAATACAGAAATAGTACAATTTGTTCAACAGAACTCAATATTACATCACCAATTCAAAACATCTCAAACGACTTCGTACTCGAGTACTTATTGAAATAACGAATAAACGAAAGATAAATAAACCCGGTCGGGACATCACTCTGCACCCCCGTCATCATACAATTCCAGTGGTTGTTTCCCTGCTCTCCTGGATCCTGAACACAAACAAAATGTTCACCCCCGAAGGGGTTAGCACAACGATGCTAGTACAAGTACCACAACATATTATTCATATCTCACGGTGAATAATAATAACATAAACGACAAAATACCAACGAGTCTTCTCCTACGAGAAACTCAAACATAACATACACAACTGATAATCACAACATGATATCAATACATACACATGGTAATTCCATCGATCCAGCGTTCACTGCCTAGAACCCACGATGATCCCGTCAGACCAACCCGTGGTGGAAAAAAACCCGTCCGATGATCCAGCGCACGCTAGCATAGATCCCCCGATGATCCCGTCGGACCAACACGAGGTGGACACACAATAACGACATACATGCACGACAATATGTATAACAACAATACATAAAACAATTAAGGTACTTGCCTCGATTTGAAGACAATAACAATACTTCCACGAAAATGAACACTCGAAGATCGTCCTCCTCAATAAATCACGTAACGAGACCAAACCTTAACAAAAGAAATGATATAGAGTTTATCTCACGTCGTATGAATGTTTAACAATTAAACAACGGTCAAAAGTTCATAAACTGCAATCTGCCCGAGGAGCTTAGCGCACGCTAAGTATTTCTGTGTAGCGTGCGTTACGTCTGCCCGATAGCGCACGCAAACAACAAAGCCTAGCGCACGCTAACGACGCATGGTCGATTTCAGCGACGGTCAATGACTCGTCGATGGTCTAGCGTCGTTACGTACCAAGCGTAGCGCACGCTAACTAGTGCTCGATAGCGCACGTTAAAGCGCATAACATAGCGTGCGCTATCTACGCATGGCGGTTCTTCACGAAAGCGAACTGTTTCTTGCCATGACCGAAACAATGAAATCTTTCGTGATAATTCATGTTACTACCATGAATACCAAGTTCTTACTCTTATGAATAATCTCGAGTATTATATCAACTTCAAGATGCAAATATACGAATAATCATCATGACACCATAATCCATCTTGATTACAATTCTCATGCAAAGTTGGTGATCTCCGGTTGATGTATTAGATTCTACTATCATTATACATATTCAGACTTCATCTTGCGGTGAACTAACAATTCCGACTTATACGAAAGAATATTTCCTAAGATGATTCTCCCTTTAAGTTCTTATAACATATTTTCCAAATCATGATCACAAAGATAACATAAATCATACGGATTGTTAACTTCCGAATATATCTCTCATCATTTGAAGTACTAGGATTCCAACTTCAAGGTTCCAACAATAATATCTTAATTGTAGACATCCCAATCTTCTAAACATGATGTTGTTGAAATAATTTACTAATGAAATTCAATATCCTGTTAACATGATCATCATATCCATTGTAAATCCGAATCTAAGGTGATGATAGGTTGAACATACCTTAATATGCCGAAATCACTGAACCACAAGGTGTAATCCGACTGGTTACGTGCCCCTCAGTGTCACTTCTCTTCAAGGATCACTTCACAAGTGATACTCAATCGTTCTATGATCACTCATACATGTTCTAAGGGTTTAGAAGGTAGATTATTGCTCTCTGGACTCTCAAAGATGAAGTATAGACGAAGGAAATGAAAGCTCAAGCGGTTCTTTGTCCCATTTATAATTTCTGCATTATTGATAAGTTAGCGCACGCTACTAAGTATCCCTTAGCGTGCGCTAATAATGGTTGACTTCAGATTTTGTCCGGGTGCGTCAGCGGGAATCTTATCCGGACCCATGTCCCGCTGGCGCACGAGCCAGCTGCCCCGCTCAATAATTGAGTCCTTAGCGCACGTTACTACTACCTGTGTAGCGTACGCTAATAGTGGCCCGATAGCGCGCGTTAAGATACATTCTTAGCGTGAGCTATCACTAGGTTGTTTGAGCAATTTTGCATGTTTCTATACTTATGTACAAAGATATCAATGCACGAAATATCATACTCCAATAATCAAAATCACCAATCCGAAATAATACATGGTTGAATACAGATGAAATACACTGTAATAAATCCGGATATTACATACTCTCCTACTAAAAAGGAGTTTCGTCCCGAAACTCAAGATGAAAATAACTCGGGATATCTAAACTTCATATCAGCTTCCGTTTCCCAAGTGGCTTCTTCTGTTCCATGACGTGACCACTGAACTTTGACCAAAACGATTGACTTGTTCCTCAGTTGCTTAACTCGACTCTCGAGTATCTTGATTGGTCTTTCTTCAAACGTCCCATCCTGTTCGACTTCGATCTCGCCGAAATCGATGATATGACTGGGATCTGGTATATATCTCCGTAACTGGGATACGTGGAACACGTTATGAACATGGTACAATGACGGCGGTAATGCTAATCTGTAGGCCAACTCCCCAACTCTCTCGAGGATCTCAAATGGTCCGATATATCTCGGACTCAGCTTACCTTTCCTACCGAAACGAAAGATTCCCCGGGTAGGAGAAACCTTCAAAAGTACGTGATCTCCGGTACTGAACTCCAATGGGCGGCGGCGTACGTCCGCATAGGATTTCTGGCGACTCTGGGCAGTCAACAGCCTTTCACGAATCAAGACCATCTTCTCTCGAGTCTGCTCGATCAACTCTGGTTCTGTTCCGATCAAGCCCGATGAATCGTCCCAACATAAGGGCGATCTGCATCTCCTTCCGTATAATGCCTCAAACGGTGCCATCTTAATGGAAGCATGCCAACTATTGTTGTAAGTAAATTCAATCAATGGTAGATGAACTTCCCAATCGTTTGACCAATCTAAGGCACAGGCCCTTAGCATATCTTCCACCGTTTGTATAGTTCTCTCAGATTGTCCATCGATCGGGTGATAAGTATCTTGAAGTTCAATTCGGTCCCCAAGGCCTTATGAACGCCTTCCAAAAGTGAGACACAAAGCGACCGTCTCGATCGAAACAATGGTCTTCGGCGTAACATGTAATCGAACTATCTCTCGAAATAAAGACTCGTACAACCTATCTGGTCCCCACGTATCCTTAATGCCTAGAAAATGAGCCGATTTGGTTAAGCGATCAACTATCACCCAAATCATGTTCATTCCCGTCACAGTTTTCGGCATATTAGTGATGAAGTCCATTGATATGTCCTCCCACTTCCATTCGGGGATCGGGAGCGGCTTCAACATTCCAATGAGCCGTTGATGTTCGATCTTAACCTGTGACAAGTCAAGCATTTGAAACATAGTCCGCTACGTCTTTCTTCATGTTGCCCCACCGTAAATTCTGCTTCAAGTCCTTATACATTTTACTGGTGCCGGGTGGATAGAATAGGGCGAACTATGAGCTTCCTTCATAATCGTCTGTTTGAACATCAACATCGGGACGCGAGTCGGTCACGAAATCTCAAAACTCCATCGTCATGAATTATGAATCCAGGGGCCTTTCCTTTGATCACTTCGTCATGCAACCGAATCATCGAGGGTCATCTCTGTCTAGATTTGATTTCTTCGGTTAATGACGAAGTTATCTCCATCACGCACAGTTGTCCCTGGACTCTCTGTAACCACACTTCAATCCCTTCACGAATCATCTCTCGCTGAAGGCTAAGTTGGGAGGTCAGTGTCTCCAGCATCTGAATAGAGACAGGCTTGCGGCTAAGTGCATCGGCCACTACATTTGCTTTGCCTGGATGATATAAAATCTCCAAGTCATAGTCCTTAATCAGTTCCAACCATCTTCTTTGCCGCATATTCAACTCTTTCTGACTGAATATGTACTTGAGGCTCTTATGATCCGTAAAGATTTGACAGTGAGTCCCGTACAGATAATGCCTCTAAATCTTCAAGGCAAAAACCACTGCTGCTAGTTCCAAATCATGTGTCGGGTAATTCACTTCATAAGGTTTCAGTTGTCGCGATGCATAAGCGATCACCTTGTTATTCTGCATCAACACGCACCCAAGTCCTTGGTTCGAAGCATCACTGTAAACTATGAATCCCTCAGATCACTGTGGAAGTGATAGAAACGGTGCCGTCGTCAATCACTTCAACAATTCATCAAAGCTAATCTGACATAATTCATTCCAATCAAACATATGAGTTTTCTGAAGGAGTCGAGTAAGTGGGCGGGAAATTTTAGAAAACCCTTCCACGAATCGACGATAGTATCCAGCAAGTCCTAAGAAGCTTCGGACCTCTTTCACGTTCTTTGGAGGCTTCCAATCCAATATTGCCTCGATCTTCTGAGGATCCACTCGGACTCCTTTAGCTGACACCACATGGCCGAGGAACATTACTTCCTTTAGATTGAATTAAGACTTAGTAAGTTTGGAGTTCTATTGTTGGTTCCTTAAAAGTCCCAATACAATCCGCAAATCTTTGTGCATGTTCTTACGGACTCTTAGAATACACCGAATGTCATCTATAAACACGACCACAAATTTATCCAAAAATTCAATGAACACACGGTTCATCAATTGCATAAATCTGCAGTGCGTTAGTGAGACCAAGCGGCATCACCACAAACTCATAATGCCCGTAACGAGTTACGAATGCGGATTTGAACATCGATTCCTTAATCCTCGGTGATGATATCCCGATCTCGGATCAATTTTAGAAAATCTGTTGCCCCTTGCAAGTGGTCAAATAGATCATCAATCCGTGGCAACGGATACTTGTTTTTAATCGTCATCTTGTTCGGCTCTCGATAGTCAATACACGATGGAGCGATCCATCCTTCTTTCGGACAAAAGAACGGCGCTCCCCGGGGTGAAACGCTTGGCTGAATATAGCCCTTGTCCAAGAACTCCTCCATTTGCTTCTTGATTCGTACATCTCGGTAGGTGCCATACGATACGGCGCCTTAGAAATTGGTGTCGCTCCAGTTTCCAGTTCAATAGTAAATACCAAATCAAATCGTGGAGGTAGTCCAGGTAACTCGACAGGAAAAACATCTTGAAATTAGTTCACAACAGTAATGGATGAAAGTTCAACAATTTCTCCTTCTTTCTTCATTGCGTAGCACCAGTACCCGGTACAGCCTTGTTTCAACAATTTGACAGCTTTCATCGCCTTGATCAACTTTCCTGAGCTTCCCGGTTTCCATCCCTCAAACAGAATCTCGGAACCATCGTCAGCGATCAGCGAGATATTCCTCCTTCGGTAGTTCACAATTGCTCCATATCGATTAAGCCAATCGTCTCCGAGTATTAGGTCATCTCCTTGCATTTCTATCATGATCAGATTTGAGAGCCACTCTCTGCCTCCAAATGATACAGGGAAATTTCTAGTTTCTAAATTTCCGACAATCCTCTCTCCACTCGGTAAACCAACAACATAAGGTTCACAAGCATGAAAACCGGAAATATTCAAACGATTTACACAAGACAAAGATATGAAAGAATGTGTAGCTCCTGTATCGAATAAAACGCTAACTGGCTGGGAAAGGATCTGGACGACTGCGATGCGGCAATGACATCACGATCGTCTGTCCTCCTCATCTCGTATGCACGTGGGGAGCAGATCCGGCACTCGATGTCCCCTCGGTCCCATTGTCCTCTGCCTCGCCCGCGGCCAAAATTCTGAGGCATCTGAACACTTTCTTTGCGTCTGTGGAATCTTGGCCTCCTTCTGGGGCTGTGGTGCACGGGCTCTAAAAGACTTTGCAACCTCTTCACAAAACACCGCCCGATGTCCCTCTCGTCCACAGTCAAAACAAGTCACGGCAGGAAGGGGGCAATTCCGTCGATAGTGCCCCGTCTGGGCGCAGTTAAAGCATTTCCTGGTAACATCAGTAATAGTTGATGTCGCCCCGAAATTCTTTCCGCTCCTAGCTGGGTGCGGAGGTTTCTTAAAAGAGTGAAAAGATGACTGGGCCTTACGGGGCCCGCTGTTTTTGTGCTCTGTGAAAGTACCAGAGACTTTCTGTTTCTTGTTTTCCGCAAATTTCTCCATGGCTGCTTCCTTGATCTCATATGCCAACGCCTTATCTTGGTATTGGCGGAGTGTGGTACATTCGAATCCGGACATGTACCTCTGAACTTCTGGTTTCATTCTCATATCGAAATGAATCATCATTTCTGCATCTGTTCTGACCAGATGTCGAACAAATGCCAGCTGCTGGTTAAACGTCTTGATCGCCTGGGATACGGGCACATCAGAAGGCTGAGCAGAGAAAAACTCTCGAACTTTGGCTTCCCTCACAGGACGAGGGCAATCTTGAGCTTCCATCATCAATCTAAACTCTGTCAATCGGCATCATGGTCTACAGGCCGGATGGCTTCCCACCATTCGGACGCTTCCCTATCGAAAATATTGAGCGATAGAGGCTCTCCGGTCGTCGGGCAGTTAATTCCGGCAAAAATCTTCTCCAGCTCCTTTAACCAATGATCCCAGGTGGGAGTCTCAGAAATACCGTCGAATTTGGGTGGTTGCATCTTCGCCACTTCTTGCAGCCACCGGTCACCTCGATTTCCCATATCTGGGATCCCTTGCTGTCCCTCTCCCTGCTGTAGCCCAACCGCCACTTGCATTCGGTCCACGACACAGGCGAACTGAGTCATCTGGTTCACCACTTGACGAAGGATCTCTGGTACAGCAGGATCTGGTTCATTATTAATAGACTGCTGCGGCTCGCCTGAGCTATGACTGGCCTGGTTAGAAGGCGACGTTTCCCTTTCGGCATTTCTCCGTCCGCGTCCACGACCGCGACCACGTCCACGTCCGCCTCTCAACATACTGTAAGCATAAATACTCAATATACAGGGAACAACATCGTTCTAATATTCGAGTATAAAGAGATACAATATGCAAAGAACGAGATAGAGTTTAGGAACTTACAACCACTGTTCGCATGAAGACATAGGCAGTGCAGTGATGTCATTCACGGCCGGTTATCCCAAAAGACATAAATGACCCCTATTTTAACCCAACGGCCAAGATATCCATAATCTTAGCTCCGATACCATATTCTGTAACACCCCCAATATATTCGGGAATATTACGTAGCCGTAAATCCTTTACATAAGGATTTACAAGGTCAAGAATTTAACAAGTATAAAAAGTTCTTGTGAATGGAAATAACGGAATTTCTGTACATCAATTCGACCAAATACGAAATAGTACAATTTGTTCAACGAACTCAATATTACATCACCAATTCAAAACATCTCAAACGACTTCGTACTCGAGTACTTATTGAAATAACGAATAAGCGAAAGATAAATAAACCCGGTCGGGACATCACTCTGCACCCCCGTCATCATACAATTCCGGTGGTTGTTTCCTGCTCTCCGGATCACGAACACAAACAAAATGTTCACCCCGAAGGGGTTAGCACAACGATGCTAGTACAAGTACCACAACATATTATTCATATCTCACGGTGAATAATAATAACATAAACGACAAAATACCAACGAGTCTTCTCCTACGAAACTCAAACATAACATACACAATGATAATCACAACATGATATCAATACATACACATGGTAATTCCATCGATCCAGCGTTCATTGCCTAGAACCCACGATGATCGTCGGACCAACCCGTGGTGGAAAAAACCCGTCCGATGATCCAGTATGCGCTAGCATAGATCCCCGATGATCCCGTCGGACCAACACGAGGTGGACACACAATAACGACATACATGCACGACAATATGTATAACAACAATACATAAAACAATTAAGGTACTTGCCTCGATTTGAAGACAATAACAATACTTCCACGAAAATGAACACTCGAAGATCGTCCTCCTCAATAAATCACGTAACGAGACCAAACCTTAACAAAAGAAATGATATAGAGTTTATCTCACGTCGTATGAATGTTTAACAATTAAGCAACGGTCAAAAGTTCATAAAGCGCAATGCCCGAGGAGCTTAGCGCACGCTAAGTATTTACGTAGCGTGCGTTAAATACGCCCGATAGCGCACGCAAACAACAAAGCCTAGCGCACGCTAACGGCGCATGGTCGGTACTTCACCGACGATCAATGACTTCGTCGATGGTCTAGCGTCGTTACGTACCAAGCGTAGCGCACGCTAACTAGTGCTCGATAGCGCACGTTAAAGCGCATAACATAGCGTGCGCTATCTCGCATGGCGCTTCACGAAAGCAAGATTCTTGCCATGAGCGAAACAATGAAATCTTCGTGATAATTCATGTTACTTCCATGAATACCAAGTTCTTACTCTTATGAATAATCTCCGATTATATCAACTTCAAGATGCAAATATACGAATAATCATCATGACACCATAATCCGTCTTGATTACAATTCTCATGCAAAGTTGGTGATCTCCGGTTGATGTATTAGATTCTACTATCATTATACATATTCAGACTTCATCTTGCGGTGAACTAACAATTCCGACTTATACGAAAGAATATTTCCTAAGATGATTCTCCCTTTAAGTTCTTATAACATATTTTCCAAATCATGATCACAAAGATAACATAAATCATACGGATTGTTAACTTCCGAATATATCTCTCATCATTTGAAGTACTAGGATTCCAACTTCAAGGTTCCAACAATAATATCTTAATTGTAGACATCCCAATCTTCTAAACATGATGTTGTTGAAATAATTTACTAATGAAATTCAATATCCTGTTAACATGATCATCATATCCATTGTAAATCCGAATCTAAGACTGATGATAGGTTGAACATACCTTAATATGCCGAAATCACTGAACCACAAGGTGTAATCCGACTCCGGTTGGTTACGTGCCCCTCCAAGGTGTCACTTCTCTTCAAGGATCACTTCACAAGTGATACTCAATCGTTCTATGATCACTCATACATGTTCTAAGTGTTTAGAAGGTAGATTATTGCTCTCTGGACTCTCAAAGATGAAGTATAGACGAAGGAAATGAAAGCTCAAGCGGTTCTTTGTCCCATTTATAATTTCTGCATTATTGATAAGTTAGCGCACGCTACTAAGTATCCCTTAGCGTGCGCTAATAATGGTTGACTTCAGATTTTGTCCGGGTGCGTCAGCGGGAATCTTATCCGGACCCATGTCCCGCTGGCGCACGAGCCAGCTGCCCCGCTCAATAATTGAGTCCTTAGCGCACGTTACTACTACCTGTGTAGCGTACGCTAATAGTGGCCCGATAGCGCGCGTTAAGATACATTCTTAGCGTGCGCTATCACTAGGTTGTTTGAGCAATTTTGCATGTTTCTATACTTATGTACAAAGATATCAATGCACGAAATATCATACTCCAATAATCAAAATCACCAATCCGAAATAATACATGGTTGAATACAGATGAAATACACTGTAATAAATCCGGATATTACACACGAACAGGCAACGGGCAATACTCTGCCTCCATGGCGGTCTTAAACTCAGCCCATGTAGGTGTACGATCTGCAGGCACTACAGCGTGCCACCAGTCTGCAGCTTCTTTGTCGAGTAGGTACTGAGCAATGGGTACCCTCCTATCATCCGGACAAGCTACAGCATCAAATGTTCTGTCCAACTGGAAGAGCCAGTTTTCCCAACCTAACAAGTCGAGACGAACCCACAAAACGGGCGGTTGCATCTTCATCACATCTCGTAACCACTTACTAGTTCCGTTATCCCTATTTGGGTTCTCATCCCGACGTGCGGCCTGATTCATCTGCACTAATCGGTCAACCACCTGACGAAGGATGGTGGCGGCGCCAACGTCAACATTAATGCTAGTCGAATGTCCCGATGCATCTTGGTGATTGGTACTCGGCAAGGAGGAGTCGCCCTCTCATGCTCCCGATCACGACCACGACTACGACCACGTCCTCGGCCACGACCTCTCGGCATTACGAGCAGGCGACTAAGCGAATAACGCAACCAAACAAACGTCACAACGTCAACATGGGGCGATAATAGCGGCACGATAAAGCATCAACTCCAAGTCATCACACAAGGGCATGAACTAACACTGTAATTTAAGAACTTTATTCAATAATAATTCACACAGTCACATCAACGAGGTGTTTGGATTTTACCAAACCAAACACGATCAAAACCACACACGTATCGTAGGGATCAAACACTCGCGGCAAAAATAAAATATTTACGGGGTATTATTCAAATGATAAAATTTTAAAATTTTCAAGTTTGAAAAATTTGGTGAAATGAAATTTTTGAAGACATTTTTAATACCTCGATCGTTTAATCAAAACCATGTATCTCAACATTTAGAAAACACTAAATCATTCTCCGGCGAGCACAACAACACTACAAACTTATCACCACCACTTAGCCCCAACACATGGACATAAGAAGTTCAAAATTCAAAACCAAAAATCGTTACGCAAAATAAAGTTTTCCCAAAATGCTTTAGTTCATAAACAAAGCAGCGGTAATATTTTACAATGTCTGAAGTACTTCAAAACACATTTTTCAAATACCGTCTGATGGTGTCATTTGAAAATACACGGCCCATTTGTCAAAATTTACAAATTTTAAAAATCCATACAAACCGTGGTTTGACCGAACCACCAAAATATTTTCCAAAAATCGATTTCTACAAAAATTCTCAAACTGTAAAGTCCTTCAGAAAATATTTTTAAAGTTACCCATAGCGGACAAAATTACAACATCCCAAAACAAGTAATTTAAAACCACATACTCAAATGTCAACCAGTGTCGCCAATTCAATCAAATGCATCTCGTGGTATCAAGTTTAAACACATAGCAAAATCATTCATCGGAGTTTCTCACAAACTCTACCATTGATATCTTCACAGAACCCATCAAGGTTTACATCTTTCACACCATACCACCCCACACGGTGGTTCAAAAGTAAAACAACAATACGCCCAGCTATACTCATACCATGTACCACAAGTATTAAGCACAACTACATCACACAATACTGTGTAAACAAGATCATGCACCGCAATTAACTCACTAAGATAAAATCGAGATACACAGGTATTACGCATAAAGGAGGAGACTTACATCCACAGGTCGCACGGAGGTGACAGTCGCCCACGATACTAATCTCGTCCGACAACATAACTGACACGTCGTGACTACGCACAACTCAATTTGTCACTGACGACTCGAACGACAAGACAACACATTACTCGACAAAACACGACTTGAAACGACCCGACAGCCTAGGTTTCCGCAACCTGTCTCCGATACCATAATTGTAACATCCCCAAAACCATATGGGAATATTACACGCCGTAGACCCTTTCCACAAGGATCTACCAGGCTAAACATCCATAAACAACCAAATGCTTGCCCGACCAGGGTCAAACAATAAAATGATACAGACCGATATGGTCACTTACACGCGAATACACAGACCGATGAGGTCACACAACCCAATCGATAAAACTAACTTAATTAACATTACCCACACAGGGGTCGAAATACAATACAGCGGAAGACTGAAATCAACTCTGACAACACAACAAAAATCAAAATAACTCTCGACTCATGATTAGTATCGTAGCTCGTCATCCTCTTGTGCCAATCCTGTGACTGCTCCCCTGAATCAGCATGTACGGGCGCAAAGCAGACATCCACCCCCGATTACTGGGGTTAGTAAAACTCCACCGTTTTACTAGTGCAAGTATCAAATCATACGAAATGTAACAAGCAATTAATAATCGAGATCAAATATAATAATCAAGTATCAAATATTCCCGGGAGGTTTTCACAAGGGAAGATAAGCTATGAAGCATTCGAAAATAAGATTATCATCTCGGGAATTTTTAAAATTTCAAAACCTTAAGACCTCAAGTCCTGATTCACAAACCTTTCGAAAAACTTAAGGGCCTTAACCCAAAACTTGTTTCATAATTCAACAGTTTACAATACGTGAAACATTTCCATAAATCTCGTGGGACTCGGCCCGACATTCTTTCTTAAAACTTTTCCTTTAAAAACTTTGATTTGAAAAGTATCATGCTCATGACACCGTGATCCACTGTCACGTGTCTCCGTAGGTTCAACAACCCGCACGGACTACATCACGCACAATTAAACAAACATAATCAATTCCGACACCGTGATCCACTGTCACGTGTCTCCGTAGGTTCAACAACCCACACGGACTATTAACCAAACATAACCAATTCCGACACCGTGATCCACTGTCACGTGTCTCCGTAGGCATAACAACCCGCACGGACTATATCAATCACCACAATCACACACACAGTCCTGACACCGTAGTCCACTGCCACGTGTCACCGTAAGCCCCGTCGAGCTCACCCGGTTGGACGCACAGTGTCCGAAACTCATGGTCCACTGCCATGCGTTATCGTAGGCCTCGTCGGACCCGGACGATTGGACCTCAGTACCTCACTAAGTTCTGATCCCGTAGTCCACTGCCACGAATCCTCGTAGGTTCCGTCGAACCAACACGAGTGAACTTAGCGGTCACACACATATTCACATTCACATTACATACTACAATGAGCACAATTAATCAATCACCTTGATCACCACAAAATCGTACATTGCACGCACATAACACAACCTCGACACTCGCAACAACTATCATCAATCAACGACATTTAACCAACATAACACACATTTGGTACACAATACATTGTACAACCAAGTGTACAACCATCCCATATGTACGTCGCATTCCTGCACAAATGGCACAACGCCTAACACGTATACTGATATGACACTATTATCACAAAGCCTTCAAATTGCGGAAAACACAACCAACTCAAACGGAACATATTCACGAAGGCAAGAAAAGTCATCATACATCTCATACGTAATTACTAGTCGCAAGATACAAGTCGTATAGTAAGATACTTGCCTTAATAACCGCTACCAAACGCTCCGAAGAACACGGTTCGATCGGGAAGCTCGAACCCCAAAGAAGGCAACGAACGGAAGGGTTCCGACTCGAGTTCTTCACAAGAATTCGTTCCTAAGTCACAACGATATCAATTCAATCACAATTCTACGAAAACGTATGGAACTTCCCAAGTTCTACCCATTGAAGCATTTTATCGGACACTTTGAAGGCGTAGTCCAATTCAATCGATTATTCAAAGAAATACTCAAATCCGTTCCACAAAACTTCAAGGGTATTGAATGATTACGAGTTTAAAATCAAGTTTCATCAATCTGAATCAAAACAAAGAAAATCGGCCAAAACACCAAGAAACCCCAAGAACATCCAAAACCAAAAGTTTAGGTGTTCTTACCTTCGATCCGGTGGAAGATGATGTTAATCCATGATTCCAACTTCCAAAACATGTTGTTATAAGTTGATTCTACTCAAAACCATCGATCTATGGTGAAAAATCGCGGAAGGAACGAAGAAAAGTGGAAAATGCCGGATATGACTCGGTCCAGGCCTTAAATAGCGGACAACTGCCGGACGCTTACGTACGTAACCGGCCGTGCCCTTACGTCGTAATCGGCCATGACCAAGTCTGCCCAGAAATGCCGGCATCGTTACGTACGTAACCGGCCGAGGCTTACGTACGTAACCGGCCTTACGTACGTAACGGCCGAGCACTACCGGCCGTAACTCGGCCTGGGCCAAGACTGTCCGGCCATGACTCGGCCCGGGCCAACTCCGACGGCCCGAACGACCCCGAAACACGAACCTGAGTACGAATCGAAGATACGGTTACGAAGTACTCGCAAAGACGAATCCGATCACTAAGAGAACACACGATTCCGACCACCCGAAGGCTCGAAATTCGACAACGGAAAGTAATTACCCCAAACTTTGGGAAATTACGAAAATGGCCCAAAACGCCCGAAAATCACGATACGTGATCGAAACACCAAGACAAAGCTCGCAACATGAATAATAACATTAATTGAACTTACGAGAAAGTCGAAACAACAGTTTCGGACGAGATTCGCGAGAATCGAACTCAAGTGCGGAAAAGTCGTTTAAGAACACGGAACTCAACAAAACGATACCGAAACGAACTCGGATGACAAAAAGTGCAGAATTAAATATTCTCCGAATGACGAAACGGTCAGAAGCGAGTTTTCGAAACGGACCTCCGCCGAAAAATGAAAATTACCGGAAATCCGAAATTGCGGATATTACAGTTAGTACACGGAAAATGGGAGAAAATCGAGTCGAACTGTTTTCTTCATTTTCCACAATTTGTCCCTATGGGTTTATAAAATTTGACACGCTTTTATTTGGGGTTGTTCGGACCCGAATCGGAGCTGATGCGATGAGAACTCGGTTTTCAGAAAGTTCTCATAGTGGTTAGTACACGGAAAATGGGAGAAAATTGAGTCGGTCCAGTTTCTTCATTTTTCCACAATTTGTCCCTATGGGTTTATAAAATTTGACACGCTTTTATTTGGGGTTGTTCAGACCCGAATCGGAGCTGATATGATGAGAACTCGGTTTTCAGAAAATTCTCATAGTGGTTAGTACACGGAAAATGGGAGAAAATCGAGTCGAACTGTTTTCTTCATTTTTCCACAATTTGTCCCTATGGGTTTATAAAATTTGACACGGTTTTATTTGGGGTTGTTCGGACCCGAATCGGAGCTGATGCGATGAGAACTCGGTTTTCAGAAAATTCTCATAGTGGTTAGTACACGGAAAATGGGAGAAAATTGAGTCGGTCCAATTTCTTCATTTTTCCACAATTTGTCCCTATGGGTTTATAAAATTTGACACGCTTTTATTTTGGGTTGTGCGGACCCGAATCGTAGCTGATATGATGAGAACTCGGTTTTCGGAAAATCCTCATAAGGGCTAGTACACGGAAAATGGGAGAAAATTGAGTCGGTCCAGTTTCTTCATTTTTCCACAATTTGTCCCTATGGGTTTATAAAATTTGACACGCTTTTATTTGGGGTTGTTCGGACCTGAATCGGAGCTGATACGATGAGAACTCGATTTTCGGAAAATTCTCATAGGGGTTAGCACACCGAAAATAGGAGAAAATTGAGTCGGTCCGTTTTCTTGATATTTTTTCATAATTTGTCCCTATGGGTTTATAAAATTTGACACGCTTTTATTTGGGTTGTTCAGATTCGAATCGGAGCTGATGCGATGAGAACTCAGTTTTCAGAAAATTCTCATAGTGGTTAGTACACGGAAAATGGGAGAAAATCGAGTCGGACTATTTTCTTCATTTTTCCACAATTTGTCCCTATGGGTTTATAAAATTTGACACGCTTTTATTTGGGGTTGTTCGGACCCGAATCGGAGCTGATGCGATGAGAACTCGGTTTTCAGAAAGTTCTCATAGTGGTTAGTACACGGAAAATGGGAGAAAATTGAGTCGGTCCAGTTTCTTCATTTTTCCACAATTTGTCCCTATGGGTTTATAAAATTTGACACGCTTTTATTTGGGGTTGTTCGGACCCGAATCGGAGCTGATATGATGAGAACTCGGTTTTCAGAAAATTCTCATAGTGGTTAGTACACGGAAAATGGGAGAAAATCGAGTCGAACTGTTTTCTTCATTTTCCACAATTTGTCCCTATGGGTTTATAAAATTTGACACGCTTTTATTTGGGGTTGTTCGGACCCGAATCGGAGCTGATGCGATGAGAACTCGGTTTTCAGAAAGTTCTCATAGTGGTTAGTACACGGAAAATGGGAGAAAATTGAGTCGGTCCAGTTTCTTCATTTTTCCACAATTTGTCCCTATGGGTTTATAAAATTTGACACGCTTTTATTTGGGGTTGTTCGGACCCGAATCGGAGCTGATATGATGAGAACTCGGTTTTCAGAAAATTCTCATAGTGGTTAGTACACGGAAAATGGGAGAAAATCGAGTCGAACTGTTTTCTTCATTTTTCCACAATTTGTCCCTATGGGTTTATAAAATTTGACACGGTTTTATTTGGGGTTGTTCGGACCCGAATCGGAGCTGATGCGATGAGAACTTCGGTTTTGAAAAATTCTCATAGTGGTTAGTACACTGATAATGGGAGTAAATTGAGTCGGTCAAATTTCTTAATTTTTCCACAATTTGTCCCTATGGGTTTATAAAATTTGACACGCTTTTATTTTGGGTTGTGCGGACCGAATCGTAGGTGATATGATGAGAACTCGGTTTGGAAAATCCTCATAAGGGCTAGTACACGGAAAATTGGAGAAAATTGAGTCGGTCCGTTTCTTCATTTTTCCACAATTTGTCCCTATGGGTTTATAAAATTTGACACGCTTTTATTTGGGGTTGTTCGGACTGAATCGGAGCTGATACGATGAGAACTCGATTTTGGAAAATTCTCATAGGGGTTAGCACAGAAAATAGGAGAAAATTGAGTCGGTCCGTTTTCTTGATATTTTTCATAATTTGTCCCTATGGGTTTATAAAATTTGACACGCTTTTATTTGGGTTGTTGATTCGAATCGGAGTGATGCGATGAGAACTCGGTTTTGAAAATTCTCATAGTGGTTAGTACACGGAAAATGGGAGAAAATCGAGTCGGACTATTTTCTTCATTTTTCCACAATTTGTCCCTATGGGTTTATAAAATTTGACACGCTTTTATTTGGGGTTGTTCGGACCCGAATCGGGTGATGCGATGAGAACTTCGGTTTTGAAAGTTCTCATAGTGGTTAGTACACGGAAAATGGGAGAAAATTGAGTCGGTCCAGTTTCTTCATTTTTCCACAATTTGTCCCTATGGGTTTATAAAATTTGACACGCTTTTATTTGGGGTTGTTCGGACCCGAATCGGAGCTGATATGATGAGAACTCGGTTTTCAGAAAATTCTCATAGTGGTTAGTGCACGGAAAATGGGAGAAAATCGAGTCGAACTGTTTTCTTCATTTTCCACAATTTGTCCCTATGGGTTTATAAAATTTGACACGCTTTTATTTGGGGTTGTTCGGACCCGAATCGGAGCTGATGCGATGAGAACTCGGTTTTCAGAAAGTTCTCATAGTGGTTAGTACACGGAAAATGGGAGAAAATTGAGTCGGTCCAGTTTCTTCATTTTTCCACAATTTGTCCCTATGGGTTTATAAAATTTGACACGCTTTTATTTGGGGTTGTTCGGACCCGAATCGGAGCTGATATGATGAGAACTCGGTTTTCAGAAAATTCTCATAGTGGTTAGTACACGGAAAATGGGAGAAAATCGAGTCGAACTGTTTTCTTCATTTTTCCACAATTTGTCCCTATGGGTTTATAAAATTTGACACGGTTTTATTTGGGGTTGTTCGGACCCGAATCGGAGCTGATGCGATGAGAACTCGGTTTTCAGAAAATTCTCATAGTGGTTAGTACACGGAAAATGGGAGAAAATTGAGTCGGTCCAATTTCTTCATTTTTCCACAATTTGTCCCTATGGGTTTATAAAATTTGACACGCTTTTATTTTGGGTTGTGCGGACCCGAATCGTAGCTGATATGATGAGAACTCGGTTTTCGGAAAATCCTCATATGGGATAGTACTCGGAAAATGGGAGAAAATTGAGTCGGTCCAGTTTCTTCATTTTTCCACAATTTGTCCCTATGGGTTTATAAAATTTGACACGCTTTTATTTGGGGTTGTTCGGACCTGAATCGGAGCTGATACGATGAGAACTCGATTTTCGGAAAATTCTCATAGGGGTTAGCACACCGAAAATAGGAGAAAATTGAGTTGGTCCGTTTTCTTGATATTTTTTCATAATTTGTCCCTATGGGTTTATAAAATTTGACACGCTTTTATTTGGGTTGTTCAGATTCGAATCGGAGCTGATGCGATGAGAACTCAGTTTTCAGAAAATTCTCATAGTGGTTAGTACACGGAAAATGGGAGAAAATCGAGTCGGACTATTTTCTTCATTTTTCCACAATTTGTCCCTATGGGTTTATAAAATTTGACACGCTTTTATTTGGGGTTGTTCGGACCCGAATCGGAGCTGATGCGATGAGAACTCGGTTTTCAGAAAGTTCTCATAGTGGTTAGTACACGGAAAATGGGAGAAAATTGAGTCGGTCCAGTTTCTTCATTTTTCCACAATTTGTCCCTATGGGTTTATAAAATTTGACACGCTTTTATTTGGGGTTGTTCGGACCCGAATCGGAGCTGATATGATGAGAACTCGGTTTTCAGAAAATTCTCATAGTGGTTAGTACACGGAAAATGGGAGAAAATCGAGTCGAACTGTTTTCTTCATTTTCCACAATTTGTCCCTATGGGTTTATAAAATTTGACACGCTTTTATTTGGGGTTGTTCGGACCCGAATCGGAGCTGATGCGATGAGAACTCGGTTTTCAGAAAGTTCTCATAGTGGTTAGTACACGGAAAATGGGAGAAAATTGAGTCGGTCCAGTTTCTTCATTTTTCCACAATTTGTCCCTATGGGTTTATAAAATTTGACACGCTTTTATTTGGGGTTGTTCGGACCCGAATCGGAGCTGATATGATGAGAACTCGGTTTTCAGAAAATTCTCATAGTGGTTAGTACACGGAAAATGGGAGAAAATCGAGTCGAACTGTTTTCTTCATTTTTCCACAATTTGTCCCTATGGGTTTATAAAATTTGACACGGTTTTATTTGGGGTTGTTCGGACCCGAATCGGAGCTGATGCGATGAGAACTCGGTTTTCAGAAAATTCTCATAGTGGTTAGTACACGGAAAATGGGAGAAAATTGAGTCGGTCCAATTTCTTCATTTTTCCACAATTTGTCCCTATGGGTTTATAAAATTTGACACGCTTTTATTTTGGGTTGTGCGGACCCGAATCGTAGCTGATATGATGAGAACTCGGTTTTCGGAAAATCCTCATAAGGGCTAGTACACGGAAAATTGGAGAAAATTGAGTCGGTCCAGTTTCTTCATTTTTCCACAATTTGTCCCTATGGGTTTATAAAATTTGACACGCTTTTATTTGGGGTTGTTCGGACCCGAATCGGAGCTGATATGATGAGAACTCGGTTTTCGGAAAATTCTCATAGGGGTTAGCACACCGAAAATAGGAGAAAATTGAGTCGGTCCGTTTTCTTGATATTTTTTCATAATTTGTCCCTATGGGTTTATAAAATTTGACACGCTTTTATTTGGGTTGTTCAGATTCGAATCGGAGCTGATGCGATGAGAACTCAGTTTTCAGAAAATTCTCATAGTGGTTAGTACACGGAAAATGGGAGAAAATCGAGTCGGACTATTTTCTTCATTTTTCCACAATTTGTCCCTATGGGTTTATAAAATTTGACACGCTTTTATTTGGGGTTGTTCGGACCCGAATCGGAGCTGATGCGATGAGAACTCGGTTTTCAGAAAGTTCTCATAGTGGTTAGTACACGGAAAATGGGAGAAAATTGAGTCGGTCCAGTTTCTTCATTTTTCCACAATTTGTCCCTATGGGTTTATAAAATTTGACACGCTTTTATTTGGGGTTGTTCGGAACCGAATCGGAGCTGATATGATGAGAACTCGGTTTTCAGAAAATTCTCATAGTGGTTAGTACACGGAAAATGGGAGAAAATCGAGTCGAATTTTCTTCATTTTCCACAATTTGTCCCAATGGGTTTATTAAATTTGACACGATTTTATTTGGGGTTGTTCGGACCCGAATCGGAGTGATGCGATGAGAACTCGGTTTTGAAAGTTCTCATAGTGGTTAGTACACGGAAAATGGGAGAAATTTGAGTCTGTCCAGTTTCTTCATTTTTCCACAATTTGTCCCTATGGGTTTATAAAATTTGACACGCTTTTATTTGGGGTTGTTCGGACCCGAATCGGGTGATATGATGAGAACTCGGTTTTGAAAATTCTCATAGTGGTTAGTACACGGAAAATGGGAGAAAATCGAGTCGAACTGTTTTCTTCATTTCTCCACAATTTGTCCCTATGGTTTTTTAAAATTTGACTCGGTTTTATTTGTGGTTTTTCGGTACCGAATCGGAGCTGATGCGATGAGAACTCGGTTTTCAGAAAATTCTCATAGTGGTTAGTACACGGAAAATGGGAGAAAATTGAGTCGGTCCAATTTCTTCATTTTTCCACAATTTGTCCCTATGGGTTTATAAAATTTGACACGCTTTTATTTGGGGTTGTGCGGACCCGAATCGTAGCTGATATGATGAGAACTCGGTTTTCGGAAAATCCTCATAAGGGCTAGTACACGGAAAATGGGAGAAAATTGAGTCGGTCCAGTTTCTTCATTTTTCCACAATTTGTCCCTATGGGTTTATAAAATTTGACACGCTTTTATTTGGGGTTGTTCGGACTGAATCGGAGCGATACGATGAGAACTCGATTTTCGGAAAATTCTCATAGGGGTTAGCACACGAAAATAGGAGAAAATTGAGTCGGTCCGTTTTCTTGATATTTTTCATAATTTGTCCCTATGGGTTTATAAAATTTGACACGCTTTTATTTGGGTTGTTGATTCGAATCGGAGTGATGCGATGAGAACTCGGTTTTGAAAATTCTCATAGTGGTTAGTACACGGAAAATGGGAGAAAATCGAGTCGGACTATTTTCTTCATTTTTCCACAATTTGTCCCTATGGGTTTATAAAATTTGACACGCTTTTATTTGGGGTTGTTCGGACCCGAATCGGAGTGATGCGATGAGAACTCGGTTTTGAAAGTTCTCATAGTGGTTAGTACACGGAAAATGGGAGAAAATTGAGTCGGTCCAGTTTCTTCATTTTTCCACAATTTGTCCCTATGGGTTTATAAAATTTGACACGCTTTTATTTGGGGTTGTTCGGACCGAATCGGGTGATATGATGAGAACTCGGTTTTCAGAAAATTCTCATAGTGGTTAGTACACGGAAAATGGGAGAAAATCGAGTCGAACTGTTTTCTTCATTTTTCCACAATTTGTCCCTATCGGTTTATAAAATTTGACACGGTTTTATTTGGGGTTGTTCGGACCCGACTCGGAGTGATGCGATGAGAACTCGGTTTTGAAAATTCTCATAGTGGTTAGTACACGGAAAATGGGAGAAAATTGAGTTGGTCCAATTTCTTCATTTTTCCACAATTTGTCCCTATGGGTTTATAAAATTTGACACGCTTTTATTTTGGGTTGTGCGGACCCGAATCGTAGCTGATATGATGAGAACTCGGTTTTCGGAAAATCCTCATAAGGGCTAGTACGGAAAATGGGAGAAAATTGAGTCGGTCCAGTTTCTTCATTTTTCCACAATTTGTCCCTATGGGTTTATAAAATTTGACACGCTTTTATTTGGGGTTGTTCGGACCTGAATCGGAGCCGATACGATGAGAACTTCGATTTTCGGAAAATTCTCATAGGGTTAGCACACGAAAATAGGAGAAAATTGAGTCGGTCCGTTTTCTTGATATTTTTTCATAATTTGTCCCTATGGGTTTATAAAATTTGACACGCTTTTATTTGGGTTGTTCAGATTCGAATCGGAGCTGATGCGATGAGAACTCAGTTTTCAGAAAATTCTCATAGTGGTTAGTAGACGGAAAATGGGAGAAAATCGAGTCGGACTATTTTCTTCATTTTTCCACAATTTGTCCCTATGGGTTTATAAAATTTGACACGCTTTTATTTGGGGTTGTTCGGACCCGAATCGGAGCTGATGCGATGAGAACTCGGTTTTCAGAAAGTTCTCATAGTGGTTAGTACACGGAAAATGGGAGAAAATTGAGTCGGTCCAGTTTCTTCATTTTTCCACAATTTGTCCCTATGGGTTTATAAAATTTGACACGCTTTTATTTGGGGTTGTTCGGACCCGAATCGGAGCTGATATGATGAGAACTCGGTTTTCAGAAAATTCTCATAGTGGTTAGTACACGGAAAATGGGAGAAAATCGAGTCGAACTGTTTTCTTCATTTTCCACAATTTGTCCCTATGGGTTTATAAAATTTGACACGCTTTTATTTGGGGTTGTTCGGACCCGAATCGGAGCTGATGCGATGAGAACTCGGTTTTCAGAAAGTTCTCATAGTGGTTAGTACACGGAAAATGGGAGAAAATTGAGTCGGTCCAGTTTCTTCATTTTTCCACAATTTGTCCCTATGGGTTTATAAAATTTGACACGCTTTTATTTGGGGTTGTTCGGACCCGAATCGGAGCTGATATGATGAGAACTCGGTTTTCAGAAAATTCTCATAGTGGTTAGTACACGGAAAATGGGAGAAAATCGAGTCGAACTGTTTTCTTCATTTCTCCACAATTTGTCCCTATGGGTTTATAAAATTTGACACGCTTTTATTTGTGGTTGTTCGGACCCGAATCGGAGCTGATGCGATGAGAACTCGGTTTTCAGAAAATTCTCATAGTGGTTAGTACACGGAAAATGGGAGAAAATTGAGTCGGTCCAATTTCTTCATTTTTCCACAATTTGTCCCTATGGGTTTATAAAATTTGACACGCTTTTATTTGTGGTTGTTCGGACCCGAATCGGAGCTGATGCGATGAGAACTCGGTTT